>CM039726.1:53436155-53508295 GCA_022539455.1 Dendrobium nobile
TAAGTATATTCTAATATAAACAATTCTTACTATTCTTGATAATTTAAAAAAAAAAAAAATTCTTATCGTTTAAGTCACATTGATTTTGGTTTATTTGGAAACAAAGTTTGGAATGCTTAGATTTTCGACAGTAACATTGTTTCTGTTTGGACTATTACTTTTTTTTGTTTTACAATATATTTTTGTGCCAGTAAGATACTTTCTACAGCTTAAAAAAAAAAAAAACTCTCTCCACCAACAAGCTTTTAGCCACCTTCATAAAAAAACTACAATAATCACAATCTCGAACTATGAGCTCTCTAGGGCTAACCATTTGTAGGCTTTAATCATATTTTTGTTAAGTTGGGTAATTAATTAAATTAAGGTAGATTACTTGCGTCTGATTTCACATTGATTAGACCTACTTATATTGACCAAGATTTATACTAGGAAAAGCCTTGAAATCTCCAGGATCAACCACTGTATGATTAATAACAATGGGGCCATTGGACTATGAAGACTAGATCTATTGGTTATGATTAACTTTTAGTCTAAGTACTACATTTCCATGTGTTAACTAATACAAGTAGGTGCAACCCCAACTACACTTCCAGAATAAACTTGGGATAAACTTCAATTTATTTTTTTTAAATCATGTTGCATTTAGAGGCAGCTTATGTCCATTATTTTTCATGATTCTTTTTAAAATTTTACACTAAAATAATTATTTTAAATCTATCTCAAACGAAAATCTTATAAACTTCGTTTGGGACAACTTCCTTTTGCTTTTTAATACCATCTTTTTAGGCTTTGTTGTGACGGGCTTCTTACTGTTTCTTAAAATGCTTTGATACTAAAAAGGTGACCTTTAAGGAAAACCAGTTAGAAAGCCGTCTCAAATAAAGTCTTACAAAATTTTTCTTAAACTGAGTTCTTGTTTTTATAAAACTGTTAAAAATCAGAAAAAAATTGCCCCCAAGGATGTGTTTGAAATACAACTTGATTATCATTATTTTTTCCTATTTTCAAACTTTTTGTATCTAACAAATTATTTTTATATAATAAGCATAAAAGTAAGCCATCTGCTTTATTCATCGTCATTCGTAATCTGAAAAGACTTAAAGCTTTGCATGCCCTTAGTTTCTTAGCAATGGCATGAACTCAGATCAAGGTCTGCGCTCGTTAGCAAAAACGTTTAGTCTCGATCAAGCAAAGTTTTGCCCGCTTTACTCGCAACTCCACCTTATTCTTTAGACGTTAGGTCTGCATCAAAGATTCGCGCACAGCTGTCTTTTTTATTGGGGAAAATTAGGGGTTCACTAACAAAACATTAAATCCAAGTTCAGGACCGTGACGTCACGTGATCGCACTTCCTCTCTGTGAATAATTAATGTACTAGATATAGGACAAAATAATTCTTTGCCTTTATTTAATTGTAAGAAAATCCCACCGTTTTAAAAATTTTGCATTATTAATGGAACATTTGGGATATTTTATTACTTTTTATTTTAAAATTAATTTTTATTATATTTTGACATTAAAAACTTGTTATTTTTTTTTTAAATATTATTATAAATATGGTAAGTTTATTATTTTCTCTAATTGGGAATATATTGCTTTATTTGACGGGTGACAATGTTTTTCATGACAGAGGCTAAGTGAGAAGTATGAAGTGGTGAGGGTGAGGGGATTGATTGTAAAATTGTGGTAGTTTTGATGGTTATTTTTATAAATATGTTAAAAATCAACTTAAAGTTCATTTTAGTAGTTTTGTAAATAACTTGTTTTTCTTATTAAATAAGATTTAAAGAATAAGTCAAATAATACCTGTTACACAAAAACAAGATAAAATAGACGTGATCTTCAAATTGGCCTAAACTAATTAGAGGGCGCTTCAAGACTGTGCTGCGGTACTGTGGTTTGTGGTTCCTAGATTTAGGATTGTATATTGTTTAAGTTTCTGTATGGCTTGTATTGACATTGGTGTTGCCATATGCATAGCTTTTAGGTGTCTATAAATAGAGGAGTTCTTTAGGTTGTAATAAGGGTGGCCAAGAAATAAAGTTTTCTGAGAATTTTGGCTCTCTCTCCTCTCCCCTCCTCTCTCTAGAGCACGATTCTAAAATTGGTATCAGAGCCACGGTGGTGGCGATTCAAGTAGAGAGGCGGTTTTCTTGCCAAACGAAACGATTCAACAGCGGGAGCATACGGCAAGGCCACATGCTTCTGGTGCGGGTGTTCGTGCCAGAAGGCGAAGTGGGCGACATGGTGCCGCAATCATTAGCTGGCCATGGAGATCACGCAAGTGGGACGTCGGAGGTGTGTCAGCAGTTCGCGTGGAGGCTTCGGTCCGTTGCGGTTTCAGCGACTAGCGATTGGCTTTTGCTTGCGTAAGTCGGAGTGGAGACCGCGGGAGGGAGCCGGACGTCTGACTGGATCAGCCTAGTCACCGGACAGAGCGAAGTTTCGCTATTAGTTAGGTTAGTAGCGGACTGTAGGTGCTGGCCGGCGAGAAGGAGGTGATCGGCAATACGGGGGCATGAGACTCTTGGCGGGGTCGCCAGATTCGACGAAGGCAGGGTGTACCTGTCGCGGAAAGAGTGGAAGCGGTTAAGCATAAGGTAACACCGAGTTATTGTGTGGGTTGGAAAGAAGCAGCGAAGAAGAGGGCTCTCCGCAGAATCCGGGCATGAGCAAGTGGCTAGCAGGCTTAATTCAAACAGGCGGTCATTGCTTCCAGATTAGAGGAATCAGCACCCAGACAGATCAAAATTAAATTACGATTTGCGGAGATTGGGTGGTCTAGTACGCTTCTTGGAGATTCAAGTCTTTCAAGAAGGAAATTTATTTAAGGTGGAGTTCTTGACAGGACGCAGATTGCAGTGGATTCAAGTGGATATGAAAGCTGGAGTGGTTTGCATTCTTGCAATAATAAAGAGAGATCAGATATTCTTTGGAGGTGGAGTTTTGGATTCACGGGGAGTTCGGGAGTCAAAGATGTGGATTCAGCCTGTTCTTGAGGAGTATGTCAGGTGCAAGGCGCTTGGAGGTGCGAGTGTGTGCGGTTGCACGTGGAGGTGCATAGGAGTGCAGGGCTCTGGTGTTGGTCTACGCCAGGACGAGAGAGTGCAGAGGCTGAGGATTGTGACAAAGCGGGGCGAGGTGAATGTGAGGGCTCGTGAGAAGAAGGTGTAATATGGAAGGAGGATGTGGTTGGTGTCGGTCCTCTTGTGTGCATGCGGGGAGCAGAGCTGGTGGCTTAGGCTTGGGCAACAAGGCGTAGGGTGCAGTTGGATGCATTGGCGCGGAAAAAGCGAGGCACACAGGGGGCTCAGGATTGGACTGCGTGGGGGGGGTGGGGTGGGAGAATAAAAACGGGGGGCAGACTGCGGACAGGAGAAGATCTGTCATGAGGTGGAGCTTGAGCGTGTGAAGCAGGAAAATCAAGAAGATGGTGGAGCAAGTTTCTTGAGAGAATTTATAACTATCCGGTGGAAATCTTTTGGGGAGGAAGAGTGGCGGGTTGTTCTTTGGCTGTTCTTTGTGAACCATTAGTTAATCTTTTGATAGTGTAAAATCTAGGACCTATGTGGAGATTATTGGTATTGAATCATAGATTTAGGATTATATTTTATTTAGATTCTTGTATGGCTTGTTATAGCCCTTGGTGTTGTCATTTGTATAGCTTCTTAGGTGTCTATTATATTAGGAGCTCTTTAGTTGTAATAAGGGTGGCCAGATAATAAAAATTTTCTGAGAATTTTGCTCTCTCCTCTCTCCCTCCTCCTCCTCTCTCTTGTGGAAGATTATACAGACCACAATGTCATATTCATTGTGCCAATGAAGAGAAGAGATTCCACTTTGAAGGAAAAAGAGAGTAGATCATTCAAAGGAAAGTCTTCTTTGCTATGTGAGGAGCTAGAATAAAAGGGAAGAAGTAAGTCAGCTATACAGTTTAGTATCAAGTGTGTTGGTTCCTTCCAAAACATAAGCTATATATATATATATATATAGATATATATATATATATTTATATATATTTTTTATATATATATATACTATATATAATTTATATATAAAGGAAAACATTAAATGATCATATTTGTTTATTTCATATGACCATATAATGATTGATTTTAGATGTTAGAGCTTATTTTCATGTGGTAGATGTTATGTGGTACAAATGTGACACATCATAATCTCTCATTTGTATCAGTGTCTAGCAACTCATGATCTGATAGTGAAATGATGACAATCTTTTACGTAAATATACCATTGAGGTCTTTAAGATATGTTGAATGTTGTGAAAGACAACTTACATTGTTTAGCATCTATGCGGCATTGACAAAATAGACATCTAGAAAGTGAAACAACTTGCTAGCAAGAAGTTATTGGGAAATAAAGGCTATGTTAAAAAAGGCATTACAGCATTTATATATAGGGTTTGAGCAAATAGGATGAGATTTAGCACTGAGAAGATGTTTTTAGAGATTTTTAAGAGATGCCCAAAGAGAGAAAGCCAATAGAGAACTATTTGATAAAGAAAGCAGTAAGAAAAATCAATGTTATCGCTTTGTTCTTTATTTAATATTGATTCAGTGATAAAAAAATATTTTATATATTGATTCATTGATATTAAGCTAATAAGGATGTCATCGCCATTGATGCTCGGTTGATTACAATGTGATGTCCCAGTGCTAAATTATTGAGTTTGGTTAGTTTTATTGGACCCCTACAAGATTTTAAATTTTTGTCGGTACAAGCTCATTTTATTCACATGCAATATTATCCTAATAGAGTATAACTATGAGAATTTTACATTTAGACAATTAAAGACTTAAAGTCAAATGAATGAGAGCGTGTTCTTTTTTATGTATCTATTGTGTATTTTTATTGATAGACTATTAGTAATGAGAGGAAATCATAATTCTATTTCTCATATGAAGAAAAATTATTATCAAGTGTATTAGAGATGGATATGACACAAGTCTCACTAGATTGATGCAATGGTTATTAAAGAGTTGGCTACTGTAAGTAAAAGAAAAACTTTGCTTCATATAAATATTAAAAGAAAAATAAAACATATTGTCATCATATTATTAGAGAGGAATGTGTCACATCTTATGCTTTGACACAACATGAGCTCTCTGGGAGAGGCATCGACATGCCTCGATAACGATTTTGGTAACTTAGGCTTTGTTTTGGGTGAATTTCTGTTGTTTCTTATATCAACTTTCTAGTATAAATTTATTTAGAAAGTGCTTTAATAGAGCAAGAAAGCATGTCCCAATTGATTTCATTAGTTATCAGAGTAATAAATTTTGTAAATTTGAAAATTTTAAGAGGCTAAACAACTAAGTTTTATGATTTAGGTGCTAATTAATATATAAATAGTTTTATTTGGTTTAGTAATTTCTTATTGTATTAAATCGGACCTGTCGTCCCATTAATCAGTCAAACGCCGTCTTCGGTCGACCGCCGCGACCTGTCTGTCCGTCTTTCATCCCTTCTACGCTTCATCCCTGTTAAATCCACCAATCATGTCTATCCATCTCTCTTCTCTCTCTCTATCTCTCTCTCTCTCTCTCTCTCTCTCTCCTATGCCCTCCTTCCTCTTATAATTTTCCAATACTCGGCTTCCCATCTCTCCACTTCCTTCAGATCTCTCTGTCTTCCAAGTCTGAATGCGTCGTTGGGGAAGAAACTCCGCCGCCGCTCCCTCTTCAGAGTCGCTTTCTCGCAACCTTTAGCAGCCCTTCCAACCAACTTCTCAGACTACCGCGTCATCCCCTACCGTTAACCGGTTATCTCGATGGGCCGGTACAATTTGCCACTCGGTCCGGCTCGACCGGCACTCCAGTTACGAGGAGCCTCGCGCCACGCATGCGCCGCTTGTTATTCGCGCCGCATGAGACTTACCCCAAAACGCCGGACTTGATATCTCTACACGCCGTGCCGGGCCACATGGTTGCGTACGAGGACCTGGAGGCATGATATTCTCCTCGCGGGGGTCTCAGCTGGAAGTATACATTCGAGCTCTTTATTTTGCGACTTAGTTTTAACATTCAATATGTAGAATGGATAGTAGATTTTTCCAAAGAAAAAAAAAATTATAAATTATTTTTTTAAATAAATAAATTAGTTGTTTATCGGTAAACATTATTAAATGTTTTATTATTATTTTTATAATTATTTTGCGACTAATTTTTTAGTTTTTACTAATGCTTTTAAAATGTTGACAAGTAATTTTATTTGTCTATTATTTTCATTTGTTATTTTTCAATTACTTTATGTGAAAAAGAAGCTATTTTTTTACAGCCAAAATTATTATTATTGTGAGTTAGTTGTAAGAAAACATTTATCTAATTTTAAAAAAAATCCGTTAGAAATCTAAAAAAAATGTTGTTCCATAATCTATGTTATAATCTCTTTACAAAATATTTTAGCCCTCCTACACACTCTTAAAGTCTGTTTGGGATAAACTTTTTGCCATTTTTGTTTTTTATATCGCCAATCAAAATTTCTTAGTGGCTACTGCTTTTCTGCTGTCGTATTTTTTTTAGAATATTTCGGTTGTGAGAAGCTGTTTTCTACAACCATTGCATTTAAAGTTATTTTTTTCATAGTAACTTCACATTCATCTATTTTATAGACTGCAGTCGTTCCAAGCAGGTCTTAATCACAATGTATTAAGCTTTCTCATAATTAGGCTTTTGAAGACAAAAATTTGTTAAATCCTATATAAATAAAAAACTTTCATCTAATTGATTATTAATCACTTATTTTTTGCTTAGTACTCTCACATATATAGTTTAGTCGTATATAAATGAAATGGTTTATTCGTGTTTTAAATCATCTTAATTAGGATTACTGTTCACGCTACACTTGGTTAAGATTAATTGTCTGTTATACTATTTGTACAGGGAATTTTGTTCGTGGGGTTAATTCGCAATCGACAGAATTCCCTGCGAAGGGCCTGGCCGCCGGAAGCACTGAGGGGAGGATATTGGGATAGCCCTGATCTCGTGAAGACAGTGGCAGGGATTATGAATGGCATGATCATGACATATGTGTTGATGCTTTTTAGTTTTCTCTCGTGATCTAGTGAAAGTTTGGCGCTTTGTTTCTTCTTTCAATTCATTGTTGATTGGAGGAATTTTGAGTGTATAATAAAGGGTTTTAAGTTTTTGAGTGTTTGGATGAGCATAAATAAGTTCAATTAAATTTTTTTTTTTTTTTTTTTGAGTTTGGAATATAAAAATAATTCATTTTTAATTAATTAATATTTAGACTCTTTACACTGTTTCATACGAATTATAAAGAGGTTGCATTCGGAAACCAATATAAGTCAGTAGAAGAAGAATGCATATACTTACTCTTTATGATACCGTTCTCTGGGCTCAGCGAGAGCCAGAGAAGGGGCACTTTTCTCAAATGGAACAACTTCTGCCATTTACCAGCTGAGGATTTATAATTAGGATACAAAACCTAGCCTTCGTTTCGCAATTGATAGATAGAATAAATCTGTATTTTTTTCTTGACTCAATTTCTTTATTTATTACATTTAGCTGATAGTCTACAGTAATTTCTAAATATTATGGTAGACATACCAAAAGTAAATATATTATTTCCAATTAAAAAGTGTTTATTTAACTAAACCACCAAGCTCCTGCATCATTCTCCTGGTGTAGGAGGATTGTCGGGTTCATAATAAGGGCTGAGATCGGTGACATTGAGGTGGCTGAGATTTTTGTAATCGTTTGTCTTCTTGTTTACACAGGGAATGGGCCGTAGACTCTTGTCTTAGATTCTAAAAGATTGATGAGGGGGACATGTTCTTTCTTAGGCGGATCCATACAAGCGTCCCCTTTCTGAAAGTGTTGGACCCGACGTGATCTATTATATTGTGAGTTGATTTTGAGTTGTGCTTATGGATCATTGTGTAGTGTTTTGACATGTTTTATTATCTTGGCATCTTGCTCGTCGTCAACACTTAGACAGTAGCGGGTTTCTGAGGATATTAATTCAATTGGATAAATCAGGTTTTCGCAGCCAGCCTTTTTATTTTCCTACTACTGCGGATTTTTTTTAAAACACTTGCTCTCCTAATTTTTTGAGCGGTTTAGAAACGTTTGCAAATCCGCCTATATTGCTTACTGCAAAGGCTTTAGCAGCGGTTTCATAAATGCTGCTGGAGGAGGGCTTTCGCACCGCTTTTAAAGGGGTTAATTAAAATCGCTGTTAAAAGGCAGCGTAGATTAAAAAAAATATTATGCCAAAAAATTAAATTTTGTGATCAAAATTAACAAATAAACATTTATATTATTACTTTACATCTACAAATTAAGTGAATATAAACCTCAGTCAAACTTATCTTTGTCTTGCTTGAAATAATAAAGGGAATTTACCTATTCAATTTAAACCATATATTTTGAAATTCCTACAATTAGCTTTTTTTGTGATTAAGAATACCAGATACTACTTTTCTTTAGATGTAATTGAACTTTGAAAAACTCTATCAAAGTGAGCTTTGTCATTAAACTTGACAAATGGATATTGGTTCATAAAATCCAACTGTCCGGAGAAGCGGCTCCATGAATTGAATCAACTCTGAGGGCTCATAATCACGATATTATGCTCTCTCTGCTGCATTCCGTACACGATCTCGTTATTTGGAGCTTAAGTTGGTTTTGCTTCTACTCTCTGTTAATCAAGGATAAAAAGTTTGGGATGTTAGTAATAATTAACATAAATAGTCAATCAAGACGATATTTAATGACGGTGGAAGATTAAGATTGCAAGCTTATGAAGGCAAATTTGTAACTGAGCAATCATTATGTTGTTCAATGCACTTTTTGCATTAGGCGGAGGGTTATTGTGGGGGACATGAGTCAACATAATGTGCTCATATCTTCCCTTTTCAGAGTAAAGTATGTTACTGGCCAACAGAGACAAACATTTTTTTATCTTGCAAATCAAATATGTTTAAAATATATTATGTTGGGTTAAAGCTGTTCATTATCACATTTAAAATTGTGTATAAATTCAATATCTAATTACATTATGTTGTATTAATTCAAGATGGTGAGTGGTTTCTCTCTGCATGGTAATATATAATGAATGTAGGTTGAACATCAAATTTGGGTTAAGCTCATTGTATTATGGTCTTCTCTCATGGCTCATAGGACTTAAATTTTGCAGTGTGAAAGTCATATTCAAGATATAAGGCCAGGTGATAAGTGAACTACTGTGAATTAATAGTAAGCAAGGACATATTGTAATGCATGCACGAAACTTACAAAATTATCTTTATTAAGCAAAAGAAGAATTAAAGCAAGCAAATGTTCCTTAAGTACAAACTTGATGCAGCAACAGAACAATATTCTTTTTGAATTTATTGAATAAAATAATCGATTTTCCTTAATTTTTCATTTGGACAGACCAAACACTTTAATCAGCGGACTCCAAGTTTCTATAGTAACATGTGATTTACTAGAATGAAGTCTAGATACTATAATTAATACTAAACAGGTAAGCTGACTAGAGCTATCTGATGAAAAATGAAACACAAGTTAATACTACACTTGTTCTTATTAAACAATATATGAACTGATCTTAGTTATCTTGTTTACAGAAACAAAACAAAAGGTGGATCAACGAAAAAATTTCCTTCTAGTTGAAATCATCACTAGAGATGAGAAGAAGACCTGATTACTGGACCTTATCATATAGCACCAAAGACAGTTAATTACAAGGTAGATTTATGTGAAGTTATTCATTCGAATATTTCTATTCTTGAAAATCAGATGTAGCTTCTTCCATATGTTTATGATTAAGAAGACATAATACTGGATTGTTGTTGTAGTTTTCGCTCTGAATAGCCATTACTTCAATCCCACCTCGGTAATGGCAACTGTGGGTTGCTTGAGAAACTACAAAAAAATCCAAAAAAATTCTTAATCACATAACATTTTATTATTACAAATAAGGAATAATCATGAGGCTCTTGTACTCACGTCTTCAAAGATAATGATAGCCTGAAGCCTGCACATCTTCATGTAAATAAGTAGATGCTTCACTAAAATATTGTCTAAAGAAACCATGATGTGATTCTTAAAGTTCACTCTATGCTATTGCAAATCCCTGAACGAAACGGGTTTGGGATAATCAACTTTGTCATACGCATCGGTTTTTCTGTAAATGTCGAACTTACAGCAAGTGTTGCTTCATTATAGTTGAATTCAACGAGTCCTGTCAAGCGTGGATTTGTGATACAAACTCCTATACGTGTCATTTATCCCTCTACGAGCAAAATTTAGATGTGAAACGAGTTTGTCGCGGGATGTGGACATTGCGAGCACGCAAAAATAGGAAGACGAGAGGAGACGGCGCTTTGATGAGGAATGGGAGGAGATGGCACGGGCACGAGGCACGGCTATGGTGGGTGTGTGGAGATATCAGTGAATTTTTAAATACGATAATTCCTAGGGTTTTTGATAGAGGAGGAATGCAAGCCCTCTTCAGTCCCCATATACGATTTAAACCCAATCGCCTTCTCTCCAATCTTTCATCTTCTCAATTTCAACTGGTCGAATAGAGTACTACGAAGAGATGAGACATAGATCGGCAGAGCGAGGATGTTTTTATATTTTTCTTCGGGTTTCCCGCGTCAAAAATATAAACCGCGTCGAGACGCGTGGGGCTTCGGCATCAGGGTATGTGGTTGAATTTTGATCGGCGTGGCTCGCATGACCTTTATAAAGATCAGCTGGGCATCAAAGAATGAGATAAGGCCTGATGCCTTGACTAACTAGCGGTTACAGTTAACCGTAGCTACAAATATTATGAAAAATTTAATATTTTGAAGTGTGAATTTATTTTCGCAGCAGTTAATATATCGGTGTCTTTATCTATCTATATTGGTGGTTTATAACCGCTGCTATTAAATTATTAAAACAAGCATTAACTTTTTTGGAATTGGGTGAAATGTGGGTTAATTCCATGATACTTGATTTCAAAGGACTTTTCCTTGTAGTTGTTTTGATTTTAAAATTATATAGTTTTGAAACAGTCATTATCTTTGTTTTGGGAATGGATTATTTTTTTTTTTTAAAATTGAACACATCATTGTGAATAATATATCACCTCGGGGAGGTGAACATATCATTTCCGAATGGGTGCGAATTTTAAAATTTTTTAATTCATCATATTAATAATCAAACTCAGGAGAGACAACATATGACTCTCGAAAAGATCCAAAACATGATGTTCTTTTCAATTTTTAATCTTTTAATAATTCAGATAAGAGATCGTTAATTTCATAATCAAATATCACAATTTAAAGTGATATATGCTCAGAGGAAAGAAGTTATCAAGCGTTATTAATCATTTGAAAATAGACGATAACGATCGTTTAATTTGATTTTCCCAAAGATCATTAATTGAGGATTTTGAAAACCTTTATTTTGAAAATTAGATCTGGGTTTCTAAATCTCTCTACAAGCCAAGCTATCGTAGTTATTTACATCGGAGGAAATAGAGGTTCTACGAATACTCTCTATTTATACAGCGTTGGTGGTAGAAAATTTTATTTGAATTTTCAAAGGTTGGTGTTAAAGGAGATTAAGGGTTGGAAATTCAAGTGGGATTGGGATTCTAAATTGAAGGACTTATTTCTTGAGTCAATGGAAGTAAGGGTAGGAGGTGTTTTGCGGATTCTGATTTTCTTCAGAAATACACTCAGCCTATCTATGTGTTGGACTTAAATTTAATTGTAAGAGATTTAGATTTTAAGGTTTTAAGGATCAATTTTTATTTTGAAATTGGGATTTATTCACGGGAGGTTGAGGTCTAATCAGCGACTGTAGCTTGTCTCAGAACTTAAGTCTAAATTGAGGAACTAAAAAGTGACCCTGATACTAGCTTGTGCAAATGCAAATCTTGGATTACCCAGCTTGGATTGGGGAGCCAGCTAAACTACCATGCGCTTTAAAATTATTTGTATCAAATCATTTAATGTTAGAATGGTGTAGGGGAAATGTTATTTAATTAGATTTTTTTAAGAATAGGGCCGACATCTAGAGAAGATCCTAAATTGAACCCTTTGACTTTTATTATGGTGTTTGATGCTTAAGCTATTGTAAGTAAGTTTTGGATTTTTTAAATGTTATTGCTAATGTGATGCATGCTGATTGGACTCGATTAATGCTGTATTTGATATAGAAACTTTTGAATTGAGAACTCCCGCGATCCCGAGCTTACTTCTTAAAGCGTTAGAGTTTCTATGTTGACTTAAATTTTTTAATTTGATTTAAGTTGAAATTTTTTGATAAGTACTTAGAGCATACAATTGCAATTCCAGGTCAAATCAAAATCGACATGAGTTAAAAGATAGAAAAGTATGTATTCTATGCGCATCATTTAAATAAATCTATTAAAGTAATAGCTCAAATTTGAATGTCAATATGGCAAGGGACCACTTATTATACATCCCAAAATTGCAAAAAAGAAAAGTGGCCGGGCACACTGAATCAACCGGATTTCTAATCCTGTGACTCAAAGTGGATTTTGAGATTTGGAATTCTTCTCGTTATCCACATCTTCATCTTCTCACGAACATCTTGATTCGTCGGTTCCGATATCTAAATGAAAGAAAACTCCCCTTGAACGGGGTGTTATCTTTCCTCTTTTGTTTTTTAAAGTTATCTTAATTGGTTCTCCAAATGGGACAAGATCTCTCCCTTACGAGATATCCCTTCCTCTTTGCATTCCAAATGGATGTTATCCCATCTCAATTCACCTTTAAATACAACTAAATTATATCTCATTATATTAATCAAAATTAATAAATCCTAAACTCTATCCTACAAGGTTATCCATATATTAAAGAAATTATATATTTTCGTAAACTGTTTATAATTGATCTCAAGCAGTTGACATATTGAAATTTAAATGCTCAACAAAGTGCATGTAAATACATTAACAATCGATCAATTTAAGATAGCAAACAGCATGCAGTAAAGCTCGAAAAACCCGTCATACAGCAGAAAAGTAAACAACCGGCCTAACGTAAAACTAGAGTTGGTTATCCTAGATAATCTTCTAAAAGTGTGAGGTATAAGACTGTGTGTTTGGATATGTCCATAAATAAGATTATTAATTTAAGTATTGAGGTTTTGATCGTTTTTGAAAAGCTTGTAAGAGAATTTTATAGTTAAAATTTAAATATTATTGTTTTGAATTTGATTTTAAATTTGTTTTAATTATTTGTTGCAATACACACCTTTATTTCTCTCGAGGTCGTTGATGTTATTTCACCTTCCTATGGGGTAAATTAATGGCCTCGACGCTTGGGTTAACCTTGTGGTACCGGATGATTAATTGGCTTAAGTGATTAGTGTTTAAAAGCTTAGACTTTTAATCAAAATTGGTTAATTACTATTTTTAAAGCTTTTTTAAGGATTTTCTAGAGTTTTAAAGTGATTTCAAGGTTTAGTATTTTTTGGAATTATTTTAATATTTAATTATGGGTGGTCAAAAATTAATTTTTTTAATTAAGAGTATTTTCTGGGAATCTTTATTTTTTTTTAAACGACTTACCTTTAATTATGATCAGTTTGACTGTAAGACGTCTCAAAAATTGATTTTTTTCGTCTAATAAAGTTTTAGTTATGAAGGTTCAACAGTTTTTTGCTAGAATTTGTCGAGGTTTGACCGTTTTGTTGATTTGTTAGATTTAATGATTTTCGGGAATATTAATATTTTTAATAAATGTTAGCATTATTTTGAGTTGAATGCAATTGATTTGGGTACTTATTGGATTTTTATTTGAATTAGTTATGAATTTTTAAGTTTTGGGTATTTATTGAATTAGTGATATTGCTTTAAATTAGAGGGCCTTTTTTGTGATTTTTTTCAAATGAATATTCCAAACTCCTTGATGTAATCAATTCCAAAGGTTAGGATCATGACCTAAGGAGATTATTCTTGTGTTTTAAGATTTTTTTTTGGAATTTTAAATTATTTTGATTAATATAAATTAATTAAATAGTAATTTTTAATTACAAAATTAATATAAGTGCTGGTGTGCTGTCAAATTAAGTTGGTTTTAATTTTTCTTTGATTAATCATTTGATTCTAGTCACTTAGAGGTCTTATTTGTAATTTTGATATTATAATTTGGATTTATTAAAAATTTTTTGAAGTTTTAACGGGTTAATTAAGGAGTTTAATACTTAAGAAATTTGATTTAGTGGTAAATGAATTATAAATCTAGTGAAAAATTTTTCTTAAGGCTGAGTGTGTGACTAAGTTTAAGTAGTTCATATTTCAAAGACAAAATGAGGTATAACCTAATTTTTATATTTCTCTAAATTGTCTAACATGGTCTTAATTATTGTCTTATTGATGTCACGATAGTTTGATGGGTTTGAATCATGTTTTAACTAACCTTCTTGGACTTAACTTGCATGATTCTTACATAATAACTAATCACTCCTTAATTTTTGGAGAGCTTAGACTAAGTGCAAGTGTGTGCACCCTAAACATGCATGGATAACAACAAATACTATATATTAAAGACAAAACTAGTGAATAATCAAGAAATGATTATTCACTTATCATCCCCACTAAATATATTCATAATCTTGTTTAATTTAGGCTTAAAATCCAGAGGGATCTCATCAAAAACTTCAAAATTTAGATAATGTTTATTTTAAAAAAATAGATTTGTAATATATTAGATAATATTTAGATACCATATTATATATATATATATATATATATATTTATATATATTATATATATTTATATATTAATATATATATATATATATAATATATATATATATATATAATATATATTAAACTAAAATAATTGAAAATAACATTAAAATTAGATTTTGAGAGTTTGCGAAACCAATGATTTTTAAGTTATTTGAAAATAAGTTTTAATTTTAAATTACGTATATAAAATTTTAATTAAATATTTACTATATTCAAATAATTCAAATTATTTAAAATTAAACTAAAACTTAACTCTTGAAAATTAATTTTAAATTAAAGTATTTGAAATTTTAAAATGTTTGATTATATTATTTATATTTTTTTGAGTTGATTTGATTTTGTTAGAATTTTTTAATTTGAATATCAATTAATGATTTAAAATTTAACTTAGATTAGTTAAACATTTAAACTTATTTTTAAAAGTAAAATTAAATTAGGTTTTAATAATTATCTGAAAATTTTTAACATGAAATAAATAATTTTGTTTGAATTTCTAAAAAATTATTTAAGTTTAATTTTAATTAGTATCAATTAAAATTTAAATTGAATATTATTTATATATTCTATGATATATATATTTATATATATTATATATTATCATATATATATAATATATATATATATATATATATTGTTTTCCTGAATATAGCTTAGATTAGATTTAATTTCTAATTAACTTATGTAAAATTAATACTTAATCATTTTACATTTTTTTTAAGTATAAAATTTTAAAATTTGTTAAAATATTACTTATATCAAATTAAAGATTATGTAAAATCTTATGGATTAATGTATTTTAAAATTAGTGTATATATATTAAATCTTTTAATATATTTTAAAATGTTAAAATTAAAGGGTTTAAACTTTGGATATAAAAGATTAATTAAATAATTATTAATATTTTGTTTTAAAATAGGGTTTTAAAATCATTAAAAATAAATAAAAATTAAATATGATATGGTTGCGGGCTGGGTTGGCACGTGGCAGCGGTATGTTTGGCTCATGAAAACCGTGGTGGCGGCACCAATCTTTGGCAATGATTGGCGCCACCCACCAAATATTGCCTTCCTATTTGAGGTTGTGGGTCCCACATGCGTATCCACTTTTCCAACATCAGCGGTATTATATGGGCCTATCGGAGCCGAGCGGGCTTCATCCGACGGTTTTAGATTATGTCATACCATATTTGATTCGATATTAAGAGAGTTCATAATGGTGGATAAATCAATCCGCGTTAATGATGCTTGATGGACCAGATGTTGTCGGACGGTAGATCAAGGGAGAGTCATCTTCACGATCTAAAGGTCCGCGCAATTTCGAGAGCTGAGCGTTGGTCTTTTAATCAGTGGACTGCTCTAAAAATTGTACGCCTGTGGCCATATTGTCGAGACGCTGTTGAACTCATTTTTGGTTTGGTTTTCAAAAATTTACTTGATGCAGTTAATATAAATGTATACTTAGATATAAATAACTAATGAGAATTAATGGGATCAGAAAAGCGGCTTTAAAACTAGAGTATTGAAAAGCTATTTTGAAAAACTATGTGTCTAGAACATAGGGTTTTTAGATTATTACCTCTTGCTTTGGCGATTTAATCGTTTATGTTTTGTTGCACTTGTAGACCTGTCCTCGATCACTTTTGTTGAAGACTCCTCAGCTTGATAATGCCTGATCGTGAGCTTCAAGCCCCATAGGACGAATTTTGACCTTTTGCTCTCCGGAAGTTTCAACGCGACGAATTGTGTCCTGCTGGATTTCGACTGGCGGAAGATGTGATAGGAGTCGCTGGGGAGCTCAATAGTACATAGACTTTGGCTTGAGAGGCTTGAGAGTGGAGAGAGTTTGATAGGGTTAGAAGATCTTCTTTAGGAGACATTTTCACCATATTCACTTGTCCTTAGATCAATTGGCTAGGCTTTGATCGAACTGCGGGAGAGTCTCATGTATCAAGCCATCTATCCTTAGGGTTGTTGAAAGCTGATAGGAAGGACATGAAGGACATTTCATGTGTAAAGTGGGTTTTGGTTCTCCATCTTGGACATGTGAGCAATAGGGGCTGTTTGATTTCAATTAAAGGGCTAGGGAGTTCCAAGAACTGGTTCTAGAGGCCACCTATGCTGACTGGGAGAGGCAGGGGTTAAATGGATGTGATTTTAATAAGTTAGATTAGGGTTTTAATCATTTGGAAGCTCTTTTGACCATTTTGTTGATTGTCTTGACCAGGTCATCAAGCCAATCAGCTGACAGGGCATGCCAGAGACTTAATAGCTGATTGATGAACTTGGAGGGAATAGATGGTGTGGATTGATTTACTAATCTGTTTAGTTTGACCAAATTAACTCCTCCCCTACTCCATTTGCTTGCCATGTTGACTGGGGTCAAAACTGTTCAAATATGGTGATGTGGAACCAAGTGGTAGTAAATGTTAAGTTTGATAGACTTCAGGAATTAAGGTTAAAATGCTACAGTTTGTGAGCAAATTTATAAAAAGATTTGACCAATTAATTGAGTTTGACTAAGTCAAATTGGACTTGTTTTCTGACCTTCAAAATAAGTTTGAATGGATTTGAGTTAGGTTTTGAGTTGAGTTTGAGAGCTTGAATGAGGTTAGATAGGTCAAATAGGTTGATATGACCACAATTCATAGCCTTAAAGGGTTACTTTGGGTCAACCTAGGTGGACTTGCGTCAACTAGGTTGCTCCCCTAGGGTGGGTTAGGCTCGATAGAATTTGATTTTTTAGTTTTGAATATGTTGGAGGTAGTCCCAAAGGTCTGGAAAGGTCATTAGGGTCAAAATGCCTTTTTGACACTAAAGAGCCGATTTGGTAACCCTTGGTTGACATTGGTCAACTAGGTTGACCTAGGAGGGATCTGTTTGGGGTTCCAACAGGTTTGGGTTTTGGGTTTGATTTTGAAATTATGGGACGTGGTTCTATAGACAATTAGAGTTCTATTTGGCTTGAAATTGATATGTGAACCCTGAGGAAGTTTTTTGATCATGGTCCATATCTAGGGGATCAAATGTGGGTCCTATTCAAAATGCAGTTTACTATTCAATGGGTTTAATCATGGGTCTGGGAAGTTGTTGGAGGCTTTGAAGTAAGCTCTAAGGTCAGGATCCTTGGGTGGAGGTCTAGTGGTATATGGCCGTATATATTTGAAGATTTTACAGCCTTTGGACTTAGGATTTGAGTCTGGATTTCTAGATTTCAAATGGGTTTTGAGTTTGGATGATTTGATTTGAATTATCCATATCATTTATGATCACTTGGATGATCATAAGTGATATGATAGGGTCTGGCTAGATCAAAGGTAGGATCTAGGTTTGAACGGGGTGGTATTGGTGATCTAAGATAGGTTTAAAGTCGGATTGGTTGAAGTCTAGAATTGATTTGAAAGTTGAATTTATTGAAGTTTAGTTCGGTTTATGTTTTTGTATGATCAGAGATCTGGATTGACTTGAATCTGGATTGATCCTATGAATCTGGAAGGACTCTTAGATCTCGAATCTAGAAGAGTTCATGGGTCTTGGATAGATCCTTAAATCTAGAATCTAAAAGGATCCTTGAGTCTAAGAAAATCTTTAGGGTCTAGTCTAGGGAGAATCCTAGAATATAGAGTGGTCTGGAAGTTAGAGGGTCCTATAACCTAGAAGAGATCTTAAGGTAGGGATTCTTACGGAAGATCCTAGTGTGTCTGGATTGGGTCTAGATAATAAATTGATCTGGGTCTGGATTGGTCGCCAAAAATGACCTCATACAAAAAAAGTGAGGTCAAATAGTGGATTGATTGGTTAGATTTATTGATGCAAATTCTACTTGAGGTTTAATGAAGTCATATTGTCGGTATTCTAAGCCCACAAGCATCTAATTAGATTTGCTAACTTCATTTATGGTTTTGGTTGTGGCCATCTATTTGAGGATGTGATAGTAGGAAGAGATTGAAGTTTTTTAACTAATTTTTCATATGTTTGATAGTAATGACTGAGAAATTTGAACATCACAATATGAAGTTATTAATCTTGGAAGTCGTGCAGTACGAACAATTTTCCTTGGTAAAGATCAACTACATGCAGTAGCATCCAAAGTCTTGTTACAAGATACAAATGTGTCATTTTTGAGAACAGCTCAGACCACACCTCAGGGGCAGTATCTAGCTTTTATTTTTAACGTTGCACAAAATTTTAATTAATTAGATGTAATAATAATATAATAATATATAATATAATAATAATAATAATAATAATAAATTAATTAATAATAATAATAATATATAATATTATAATAATAATAATAAAATAAATAATAAGTACATAAAATAGTAACTAATAATAATAATTAATTTAATCCAAATATATGCTATCAAATGTATAAGAGAATTTTTTATTCATTTATTCAGAAGAGAAAATATTTGGATTTCGGATGGATGGGTCAAACAATGTGTGAGATGTGGTCATTATTAGCAAAAATTTATTTTATTACGAGTGGGCTCAGAGAATTCTAAATATGTTACCCTTCGTTACACTTTTTTTTTAAAGTGGTTGGGAAGCTCACATAAATTGGGGATCCGTCCATGAAGACCATTAAGGATTTTTTATTACGTTCAGGGGAGGAATCAAGTTACTAAAGCCAAGCTAAACAACTGATCCATGGGCTTTCAAAATTGATTAGCTGGCGTAAAAATTCACGCGTGGTTGATCCCGAATTTAGCGCCACATTTACTAACTTACATTGCGAACTAAATACTTGGCAACATCCAATTAGGTAAGGCTACAAAAATATATCATTAAACCAGATAAATGTTTTATGCCTTGCTGAAATGACCAACGATCCGCTTGTTGTGGAATACCGCTCAAATTGCAGCTATGAGCTTTTGCAACCTGCAAGGGAAAACAGAAAAGCAGAGAAAAGGGAATAAGTATTCGTAATAAGAGAGTAGTTCTAAAATGATTCCCTATCTGAGCAGTTCTTGTTACAATTATGTGCTAACTAATTGAAGTAGGAATGGATGAGATCCAGTTAGTTAAACCTTCAAAGGATTAGATTGAATCTGTAAAAGTCGTGCTTGTTTTAGAGCAGAGAAGTGCGAAAGTTCATATAATAGAGGCCCGCTATGGCAGTATTGGCTGCACTTCTATCACTATTAGCTTTATCATCCCCCCCGCAAGATGACTCTGGTCAAATGTGTGTAAGCTTGGTTCTTAGATCTTGAAACCTTATAGTATAGATAAAGGTTTAGTGAAGATATCAACTACTAGATCAACTGTTGTTGACATGATGAAATATTAACATATGTATGATTTGACACTGTCTCTAATGAAATGTGTCATTATATCTCTATGATGGTTTGGTACGAGCATGAAAATAGGATTATTGGCTAATGGTATTACTAAATTGTTTTCAACTAAATAGATTCAGCTTGAATTATTTGATTGGATGAATTGCCAAATTCCAAAAGCGAAAAAGGCATCTAGACCATAAGAGGTCAGCGTTATGCTAGTTACAAGGACCTATATTCTGCCATCAGTAGATGAACGACTCTACTGTTATCTATTTTTATGACTTTCCATGATATAGGTATTGTCCAATAAAGCACAAATATCCTGTCGTCGATTTACAATCAAGTTCGTATCTCCCGCCCAATACGATTCAGAAAGTAGAAATGTGTAAGGATTTAGGTTGGATCAATACTACCAATGATAAGGTTCCTTTGAGAAATTTGAGCAGCCAGATGAAAATAAAACATGTCCATATTGACGGTTTGTGCATGAATTGTACAAAGTTTGTTATCTGTCTTTGACGTATATCTGGTCCCTCGTAACAGTTAAATACTGCAAGGAACCAACTAGTGTTTTATAAAGTCTGGTGAATTGTGGAAATATAGATGCCCATTGTCATGGAGATGGGTGAGTGGAATTGAAGCCATACTAGTTTGCTAATGGTTTGATTGATTTTCCATTCCAGCTCTAGAGATAATGTTTGATGCATATGCGGCCTGAGTTAGAGATAGTCCATATGAGGATGATTGCACGGTGAAATGATGAATGGTTCCTAAAATTTTTTAAGCTGAAATGCTGATGGAGATCCACGTTGAGATGCTGGAATAAGTGACCTCATCATTTCCTGTTAATAATATGTCATCCACATCTATTAAGATGTATAAAGTTTTGGAATCATGTTGGTAAAGTAAGAGAGAGTGATCGGCCTGAACTGGGCTAAAAGCCGAGGTTGGACCAAATGTGGTAGAAACACTTAAGGCAAACAAGATTGCTTGTAATTGCTTAAATCATAGATAGAATTTTGAGAAGACAAACATGATTCAGATGTAACGGATCAACAAACCCAACTAGTTGAGGCATATATGTTATGTCCGTAAGGTCTCCATGAAGAAAGGAATTAGAAACATCTAATTGTAGAATGTTCCATTTATGTGTCACAACAACATTAAGAAGAATGCAGATAGTTGGAAACTTTGCGAGCCGACTAAATGTCTCTCAAATAAACCTAAGACATACTCTTTGCTTAAAACCTTGTGCATTATATCTTCATTGTGTCCTTGGCAATTAAGCCATTTTCATTGTATTTTATTTTATAAATCCATTTACAACGAGGAGAACATATTTGATTTGTTGAAGGATGCACACTATCCCCCCAAGTGCCTTGTGCTGTAAAGCATCAAATTTGGCGGACATAGCTTGACACCAAGTCAAGAGCTTAGAAGCTTGAGAGTAGCATGTAAGGATCCATAGCAGCTAAATATGTGGACCATAGCTAACAATATTTATTTGGTTTTAATGTTCAGTTTTGAAATCCGAGTAAGCAATGGATGTTTGTTGATGTGATGGAGAGATATTTTGTGAGTTTTTGGAAGTATATGGAGATTGGCACTTAAAGTAGCTGTTGATAGATATGGGTACGGTGGCCGTTGTTAAATTGGATGTAGTATATAGGTAGTGTGAAGACATATAAGGGGTTGAGGAGTTTGTAGTGATTTTTTTGGAGGTGATAGGTACTATGTTGAGGGTAGTGAAATGAGTGAGCTGAGGTAGAAGTAATTAGTTTATAGCGATAGATTTGAAAGGGAAAAATGTATTCAATGAAATTGACATGTTCTTGAAATGAATGCATTTTATTTGATTTCAAGGAATGTACTTTTTTAACCTTTAGTATATTGAGCATAACCAAGAAAAACACATAGGGACGATATTTGGATTCAGAATTGTTTTGATTTGGGAAGAGTGGTGGAACCAAGGTAACTAAACAACCAAAGTTTTCAAATAAGGTATATTATTCGGCGTTGGTTGTTAGAGTAGTTGAGAAGGTGTTAATTTAGGTAAGGGTGAGATTGGTAGATGGTTTTTAAGTACCCGTATAAATTTGGCGATTAGTGTATCAGGCAAAAAGGACCAAGGGTATAATGGCACAAGAAGAAGGCATTCGTAGTATGTTATCATGATATACGATGTTTTCTTTCTGCATACGCCAATTGCTCTGGTTTTCTTATAGGGACAAGATATATTGGTGAATAATGACAGCAACATGTAGGTTGTTTGTAAAAATGGAGTTAATAATTACACCACCATTATTTGAACGAAGAGATATTTAAGGATTTGTTGAATTGTATACACAGAGTGACTTAAAAATTAAATAACTTAAAATGAGTCATCAGATTTTAAAGGAGCATGAAAATACCCAACCAAATAACTAGAATAATACCACTCCAAACAATATATTAATATTTAAAACCTTGGTTGTGACAAAATTGTGTGGTAAGGACCCCATACATCGATAAGTTATCAAATCAAAGGTTTTATTGCTACAGATTTGATAGAACGAAACAAAAGGGTAATTTGTTGACTCTGCGAGAGACACTAAGCTCTACAATGTAAAATTAGAAGACTTAGTTTCTAACAAAATATTAGGTAAGTTCCTCTGTTTTAAGTAGATAGTGATGGCTCAATGTGGCGATAGCCAAAGTGTGTGTACTAGAAAATGGAAGATGTGATTGATTGTGGTATCGAGGCTTGCAATCATATAGAGGTCCTCCTGAACGGGAGGGACCATTGGAGAGAGTTTGATTGGGTCGTCAAGTCTTTAATAGCCAAAACCAGTATTTGTTAAACTGAAAGGAGCAAGGATTAACGTTGACTACTTTATGTTATGTAAATTAGATTATGTGACATGTGATGGTGACAAGATAACAAATGATTAAATACGGGCTTACGATGAGGGATTCAGTAGGCATTCATTTAGTTATTAATTAGGACTGAGTGATGCCTTGAGGTATGGCCAACAACAGTGTTTCTCAAGAATAAATGTCCCATCTCTATTTGATAAGGTTGAAATGGACTAGTTCGTCATTGGTTCTATAATTCTTTGAAATCTGGGTCCTCACTACTCGACCCTGCATCATTTGTAGTAGAATGTGTCTATGGCTGAGTTCATCTACAACTTTACTTTTACTAGATTGGTGACATAGCACATATTGGAAGGCGAAAAGATACTCGACACATGTGGCATGTCATCCCATTAATTTACTCAAAAGTCTTTGTTTTAGCTGGTCGAAACTAGCTTGTGTTGCAGCGTTCCAATAGAATTGACTATATTTTAATACTTCAGTTAATGGCATTGCCACCTTGCTAAATTTTTTTGATAAATCTCCAATAAAATGAAGCGAGACCAGAAATAGACTTAAATCAGTGAATGATTGGGGTACAAGCCAGTGATAGATGGCATCCACCTTTGAGGGATCGAATCTATTCCACCTATTTAAATGACGAAACCAAGGAAATTTACTTTGTGGTGGTAGTAATATTGTAATTTGTTGGATTGGAAAGTGAAATGTTGTACTAAGAGAGTGCTCAAATGACTCTACCCAAGTGTTGAATGTGCTCCTCAAGTGTTCTTTTATAGATTAGGATATCGTCGAAATAAATGATGATAAATTTACACAATAATGGTTGTAGCACTTGACTCATAAGTCTCATAAAAGTCCTCGGGGCATTTGATAACCCGAATTGCATGACAGTCCATTTATATAGCCAATCCCTTATTTTGAAGGTTATCTTCTATCCATCACCAAGTTGCATTTGAATTTGGTGATACCTGTTATTCTAATCTTTGTCATTTTGTGTTATTAATCCTAGTTTAGGTATTTGTTTAGAGAAATAACTGTATAGCAGTTATTATTTAGTTTTGTTTGTATGCTGCAGTTATTTGGTTTTGCAATGTATCGAAAACTTTTTTTTACTCCATGTTCTGTTTTTAAAAGCTACAGTTTTTCCTTTTGAAAGAAGAAGTGAAAGTTTGTGTGAAGAAGAAAACCTGTCCCGTTTTTTTCTCTCTCTATTTTCTTGTTCTTTGCTACAAGTGCAATCCGTTTTTTTATCCTTCCTAACCATTTGTATCAAAAGCCCAAATGCGCGAAGCAAATGCCGTTCACCAATGTAAGAACGGTAGAGAAGCCATGTCGACGACGTCATCGTAGATACAACGACGTACGATACGACGACACCCGACAATAAACTCAATGCTAATTCAAACTCCCATAACTGACAAGTGAATAAAATATGTCAGTGGATGAAGATGGAGATCAGAGCTGAGTGGGAGGTTTAGTATGGACTGATGATGACAGGAAAGACAAAATGTGGAGAACGAGGCGAGATCTTGGAAGGAACCTTGATTGATTTAGTCAAGCAATTAGCGATGAAAACTCTTCTTCAACTCAATGTGAAGGGAACATTAAGGAGGTCATGGAAACCTCGCACTTATTAACATGGGTCACAGACCGTGTTAAGAAGGCGAATTCCAAAGTCTACAGGAGGGTTTGGAAGCCCTCCCGTGATAGAGATGGAGATTGGCCGTGACAGAATTTGCTGGAAAAACATTCAAGAATTGTGAGTACGAGCGTTCCTTTGGAGAGAAAATTGAGGGTCTGAAAGTGTAGAGAAGCTTTCTGCGGGCCGTACCTGGAAAATTCCTTAAAATTGGCTTCAACTATTGATCAAATTTGGGACTTGGAGATCAGACGCTTGAAGAAGTGGATTGGAACATTACGGATATCATGAAGAACGCTGAAATGGACATCGAAGGCAGTGGTGTATGAACAAGTTACATTTAACAAAAAGTGAGTGGACAGTCAAAGATGAGAGTGGAAGCACTCTGGCGAGGACGAGGTCGTGGTCGTGGCCGTGGGCGCGGGGTCATGGAAGAAAGAAAGGGCGTGGAGAAGCAGTCGGTGATGAAAATCAACATAGAAAGAATATTAGACATATCCAAGGGTGTCTCAATTGTCAAAAGTATGGCATTTTGAGCTGATTCGTAAGGTCCAAGAGAAGGAAGGAGTATAAAGCTTTGGTTGGTTGAAGTTGAAAGCTTAGTGATCCACTCTAGTTGTTGAAATGAACTGAGTGAAAGAGAACATGTTTACTGTGCTAAGAGCAAGTTTTACTGAGGCCCAAAAGGTAGAAGTATAAGTGTTGCTATCGAGTATATGTGTATCTAGACTCTGGGCTAGTAACCACATGACAGGTGACAAGGTGAGAAATTTATTGATCTTCAAATGAAGGAGTGTATGGGAAGGTGAAACTTGGTGATGGTCTTTGTGTTAGATCAAGGAATAGGGGACGTGCTGTTGTGTGCAAAACAGGTGGAACACAAAAGACTGAAGTGATGTTTATTACATTCCTATGTGTGTGTAATTACATTAATTAGTCTTGGACATACTAATAGAATAAGGGGTGTCAAGGCTGTTTATGCAAGTTGTGCAGCAACTTATTTTACTGATTTGATTATAACAAGGGAGTCAAATGTGGCAGTAAGTTCAGATAATAACATATGACCTATATTTTACTACAACACCTGAAATTGGAATGGCCTATTTGTTTTAGTGCAAGATAATTAATTGATGCATGGTTGAGGCCAAGCAAGAATTTGGCCACATCAACTTTCGACTCTTGATAGGGATGCAGAGCGGATAAGCTATGTCCAGGCATTTCCTGAAATTGATCACCCTGTGTAGAATGTGTAGATGTATTGTTCCAGTCGACAAGAAACATAGACTATCATTTCCAGAGAAAGCCAAGTTCAGAGCAGATAGTCTTATAAGTTTATTGCATGGAGACATATGTGGCCCAATACCCCCCACTTACGCCTAGTGGTTTCAGTCACTTTTTATTGTTAGTAGATGTTTTAGAGAACATAGTGGGTGTATTTATTAAAATCAAAGAGGTGAAGCACATATTTATTTTTTACAAATTCAAAATCATGGTTGGAGAATGAATCTGAAATGAAGATTAAGCTTTGAGGTACTGATAGAAGGAGAGTTTCAGTCTTTTGAATTTAAACAAGCTTGTTAAGGAAATGGCATTACAAGAGATTTCTTCTGCCACCCTACACAGCCCCACAGCAAAATAGGGGTTGTAGAGTGGAGAAAAAAAACTGTTATGTCTATGGCTAGATCTCATACTCATAGAGTAAGAGTGTAACCTTGCATATTTTGGGTGAAGCTGTGAAGAACCATCAGTCACATATCTGCATATAGCATCAACATACTGTTTCAGGTATGCTCCCTATGTAGCATAGATGAAGTGCAAGCTAAATTTGCAGTATATTCAGGACTTTTGGTTGTATAGCTTATGTGACAAAGCAGCAGGACCACACATGAAGAAGCTTAGAAGATAGAAGTCTATCCTATGGTGTTGTTTTGGATATAGAGCCTGGCACAGCTATTAGAGTTTATGATCCAAAGAAGAAGAAAATTCATATCAGCAGGATCTTAATTTTTGATGAAGACAAAAGAGTGGAATAGGGACTGTAAGAAAGGCATACCAGCTATGACAGAAAACTAGGCAGTTATGTGGACTTTCAGGACTAGAAGGAGAAGCACACTCATCTTTACCAATTGAAGAACAGAAGCAATAACTCCTTGTATATCTACTAGTAGTCCTTCAAGATATGTGACTTCTAAACCTCATGTTTATTAGGAAATATCACCAAATTTAATAGTTATATCACAGTAACCTCCATTTAAGATTAACGGTTTTGTCAAAGATATCTATGATGAAAACTACTGAGGTTGGAAGATGGAGGTTTTGGTGTTGTTTGTTATAGACCGAAAAGAACCAATGTGTTATGGATGCATTAAAGAAGATTGTGTGGAAGAAGGCAATGGATGAGGAAGGTGCCTGATTCAGAAGACAACAAACATGGGGAATAGGTATGATCTACCTGCTTGATTAAGGCAAATATGGGCTACAAATGAGATGTACAAAATTGAAAGATCACCAAAGTGAGAATTGTGAGGCATAAAGCTAGACTGTTTGCAATGGGGTATGCTCAGAGACCTGGTGTGGATTTTGAAGAAAGTTTTGTTTGCTCCTAGTTGCCATGTTTAGACGACCATTAGAGTTTTATTTGACAGCTTAGGCAGCTCAAGAGATTGGAAGATGAATCATATTGGAGTGAAAGTCAAACTTTTTTGAATGGTTGAATTAGAGAGGAGGATGTTCATGTTCAAACAGCCTTAAGGTTTTGTGAAAGAAGGGTCATGAAAGCAAAGGTCTTGAGAGTGAAAAAGGCTTTATAATGGTTTGTGACAGGGCACCACGCTTGGAACTACAAAATTAGATGAGTGTTTAATATCCCTTGGTTTATAGAAGAAATTCTCTGTGCATGCCATTTACATGAAGCATACTGGAGAATCAGTCTACTTGTGGGAGTCTATGTTGTATGACTTGAATTGTGAAAGTTCTAGGATCGTACAGTGCATTAAGAATTCAGAGCTCAAATGAAGGCCAATTTTATGATATTGATCTTGAGTTGTTGGAGTTATATATTTGGGCATTGAAGTGATACAGTCTGTGATGAGTTAAGATTAATGCATATGCATAATAGATCTGTAAGATAATGGGGATGGCAGATTGCAATCCATGCAAACCCAATGGAAGCCAGAATTAAGCGGTACAATCCAGTACACATTCTTTGGTGTCTCAACTCCAAGTAGATGTATTGATTGGTAGCTTAGATACTTGACATACAGGGCAGATATTTTGGTATTCTGTTGAAATTGTGAGTAGATTCAATGGAGACTCCAATTCTGAAGCACCTTGCTGCTGTAGAAGAGAATTTTGAGGTATATGTGGAAAGTGACCAACAGAATATTGTTTGTGTATATCCAAAGAGGCAAGCAAATGGAGGACTAATTGGTTTGTTAGTGGAATCAGCCTGTTACGTCACGGAGATGTAGGAGTGACAGGATGAAACACACTGGGATGGTTACTTTCGGGTCCACATGTGATTTGTTGGGCTTACCTCAAGATAACAAAAGATAGTGGCTTTATCTTCTATGTTGAAGCAGATATCATGAGCTACTCACTTCTGCAGCTATGCCAAGGAATATGGCCTTATCGCTTATTAACGTGAATTGAAAGGGGAAGCTGAGAAGACGTGAAGAGTTATGATGGTTGTTATAACGACTCTGCGATTGCGTGAGCAAGAATCATGCTGTGCCTTGGATGTTCTAACATATTTGATTCTCACTATCCATTTCGATCAGAAGTTGTATTGGAGAAGAAAACTGATTGATGTGAAGTATATCATACGAGATAGCAAGTGGCTGAAATATTCACCAAGTTCTTTGGGAAAGTGAAGTTTGATGAGATGATCAAAAATATTGGGCTTAAACGCTGCAAGTTTGAATGACAAGATTAGGGAGGCAATGTTATTCTAATCTTTGTCATTTTGTGTTAATTCCTATTTTTGGAATTTGTTTGAGAAATAATTGTACGTATAGCAGTTATTATTTAGTTTTGTTTGTGTGCAGCAGTTATTTGGTTTGCATATGTAAACCGAAAACTTTTTTGGTTACGTCATTTCAATGGCCTCAATTTTTAAAAAGTTACTTTGATTTCCTTGTGAAAGAAGAAGTGAAAGTTTGTGTGAAGAAGAAAACCTATCCCCTTTTTTTTCTCACTGTATTCTTGTTCTTTGCTACAGGTGCAATCCGTTTTTTTTTCCTTCCAAACAATTCCCACTATGCAAATCCAGCTTGGAAAAAATTATTTCCCTGTGTAATTGGTTGTAAAGGTCATCAATATGAGGAATGAGAAATCGGTATTTTATCATAATTTGATTGATGAAGTGACTATCAATGCACATTCGAAAGGTTTCATCTGTTTTGAGTGCCCGAAGGGCTGAGACAGCACAAGGACTAGACAAGTTCTCACAAATCCTTTAGATATTAGATCTTTAATTTAGATTTGCAACTCTTGGTGTTTGTCTGGACACAATTGATAAGTAGGCTTGTTGAGTAAGACTGTTCTTGGCACCAAATCTAATAATGAATGTCACATAATCGGTCAAACGGCTGGGGTACGTGAGGAGCAAACAATAACTTATCCAAAAAATCTCCTTAGATGATGCTGAATCATGTCAGGTACAAGTGGTGGTTCCTCATTAGTTTCTAGCAGAATTAAAACAAGTCCTTGTGCCATATTGACCAAACTCATTCAGGACGATTGACCTTGTAACATCCCCGGGTAGACAGCATTTAAGGGATTCTTTATCAACTGCTTTAAAATTGTCGCTAACTTGTGATACCTTCTGGCTGCTAGATGAATGAATGAATTAAGTCCTAGTGGCTCCATTATGGATGGTATTTCGATCATTTTGCCAAGACCTGTCTAATAGCACGTCATAGGCATCCATCGACACCACATCGCATAAAACTTGTTCTTCAAAGGTTCCTATCAAGAACGCCACCAAGCATTGTTTGGACACTTGGACTTCATTATTTTTTTGAATTTATGATATATTATAAGGATTTGGATGATTGGTTGTGAGTAGGCTAAGTTTTTCTACCATGGCGGCAGCCAACATGTTCTCACAACTCCCACTATCATTATCAATAAGGATCTGACAAACCCAATTTTGCACAGTGTATCAGGTTCTAAAGATGTTGTGGCGTAGTTATGATTATTCTTTATGGGTGTATAGGACATGTCTAAGAACAAGTAGATTTTTGTCATCTGCGTGGAGAATAATTTCTTCAATAATTTATTTAGTAGAGGGTTCAAACTCAAGTTGTTCCCCAACTTCGGGTTCTTCAATGTAAGATACACTATAGGAAAATAGTTCATTTCCACAAATTTTTCCTCTGGAAATAAATTCGTCACAAATATCAACGGATTTTTTTGGCAGATTTCTGATTGAAAATTTCCGGTGAATTTCTGTCGGCTAGTTTAGGTGGGCCGGTCAGTCGGGTCAGCATGGGGTGGGGGAGTGGGCTAGTAGCTGGCTAGGGCAGGCCGGTCCGGTAGTGCAGATGGGCTATGGCCTATGGACCGGTTTACATTTTTTTTTCTTTAGCTTCGGGCACACAAATAATTCGCCGGAAATATTTTCTAGTAGATTTTTCATCTGAAATCTGCCTAACATGTTTCTTGCAGATTATTTTGCGCCGGAAGGCCTTTTCCCACGCGTATTTTACCGCGAAAATATTTCCACCGGAAATCCGCCGGAAACACTAGTTTTCAATGGATTTTAGGTATTTTTCCGGCAGAAATGACCGCCAGAAATTGAATTTTTTCCTATAGTGATATTTCTCTTCAGTTTGGGAAATAAGATGTTATATGCCTAATTCACTGACATTTAAAGCTCTTTCTCGGTGAGTAGTGATTTTGAGAACAATTGTTGGACCTGGTTGGAGGATAGTTTCTTCTTGCATACGTTGGTTGCTGCAGTTTGCTTTTAATTCTTTGGTTGTCAATATGTATCGGTCCTCTGCTCCTTCGTTACTTGGTAATCTCATGTAATGCTTGTTACGAACTTGATGTATTTCCACTTTAAGGGATAAATTAATTACGTCTTGAAGCGACTAGTACGATTGTAATTGAACAAAAATTGCAATTGCAATCGATATTGATCAGGAGCATACTTTCGTTACAACTCCCTCTTCATCTTAGCCCAAGTGACGATTTTTCTTCTTCCTTTTCGATTATAAATTCTTTAACCGTAGAAGAATGTTGTTGTAGCTAGAAAAATTTTGATTTCATCATATTTAACCCAACACCTTTTTAATGTCTTGATATTCTGATGGATTAAAAATACATGTAACTTTAATAAAAAATTTTCTCATTTCAAGAATTTTCTTGGCTTCCTTCAAGTCCTTTTGACAAATATTTGTTAAAAAAAGAGATCATATAGTGTGTTCCTCTTCATAATAGAAATTTCATTCGCAGTTGCCAACGTCTCTTTGAGCTCTGCCTTGGCGATTTCGAGGCGATTTCTAGGGCTTCTTCCGGCGATCCTCTCCGGCCCTCCTGGCTGGATTTTTTCGGGTGATTTCGTTTGCTTTCTCTAAATCTTCTTCTGTGGATCCCTTTCTTGTTAATATTTTGTAGTTTCACGGGGTTTTGTGTGGGATGATGACTTAACCATCGCCATCGCACCCTAACTCTTCCTCTACTGATGGAAAAACTCGTTCATTTAAAGAAGCCCTTGCGGGAGGTGCTTCTTCTGCTCCGAAGCTGAGGTTTGTGCATTCTTCATATAAGGGGTGTCCTGCTCTGATTTTTTGGGACTATGTTGTTGATCAGTTAGCCACTTCTTATGCTTTAACTTTGGTGGGAAAATTTGTTTTGAGAAGACCGAACCTTGATGTTATTTCCAAGTTTTTTGTTAATCTTAACTTTCCGGGTCTTTCCATGTGGGTTTACTTGATCAAATGCATATTGCTATACAACTTTCTAATGATCTCGATTATAGTAGGATATGAGATCATACTACATTCTAGCATGTCAAAGGCATTTATTGAAATGGACCCCTGTCTTTGATGTTAGGGAGGAGTCGCCTATAGCTCCGGTTTGGTTAGCTTTTTCGAATTTAAGACTACATTTTTTTAATCAGCAAATTTTATTTGGTTTGGCTTCTATCTTTGGCCATCCTCTTCAAACTGACCAAGCGACTGCTTCGGTCTCCATGCTATCTGTCGCTAGGGTGTTAGTCGAGCTAGATGTTTCTAAAAAGTATCCGTCCGAAATTTGGTTTGGCTTGGCTCTGAAATCAAAGGTTATTTCAAAAAGGTGAGTTTGAGAATTTACCTATTTTCTGTTTATTTTGTAAAATGCATGGACATGCTGTAAGTGATGTTTTAGAAAATTTCCTAATTTGATATGAAGGAATAATTTTAAACAATCAAAAGAGGTTTTATGTAGTGATAAAGAGAATATTCTCTATGGATCCCTCCATATTTCTTTAGCTGACATTTTGAGCCTAGGGTTCCCGTTCTATGGAACCCGAGCTATGGTTGAAACAGTTTGGTTCCTCCGGTTATTTTAAGTAATGTTCAAGAAGAGGGTGCTTCTAATTTTAAGTTGTTGTTAATGATTTACATAAGGTGGTTGATTATGGATTGAAAACAAATTAGTGAATGATGTACAAATGAGGAAAATTCACCTGCTTGCATTTTACACCATTTTAATGATAATAATGATCGTGAATGCCATTGCAGTGCAGGAAGATATTTCATTGTTGTTCATTTGTGGGGAAGAGGATGACAATAATACCTTGGCTTTGGAGGAAGTGGAATTTCTACCTTGGAGATCATGGGCATACTTCTTCTTGCTATGGAGTCGGCTTCAAAAGTTAATATGGGATGATGATGGTAGTTTTTGGAGGACGATTCTCCATGTTTGCATAGGAATATGTATTGATGGTAAATCTCCTTCTCCATTTACTATGCTCCTATAATAATGTATGCTCTTTTGATTGGAAGATATGAATATTTGAAGCTGATTGTTTACTAAGGATGACCAGACACTAGTTTTATTAAATTTCAGAATAAAAGAGGCGGAAGCCTATGCATTTTCTTTACAACCTGCAGATCTAATGTTAGAAATACTCGCTCAAATACTTCCATTAATTCTTTTTTTTTATGTTAACACCATTATTTGGAAGTTAGGGGAATGGATGTTTTCTTTAGGACTCGAGTAAGATTTATGTGTTTCATAATATTTCCATTCTTGTTTTACTTGAACCACTTATACCTTCTTCTAGGTTGGATTTTATTACATCTTATCTTGGTTCTAATCATGCTACTTCTAATATGTCTAACAAAATTTGGGTTATGTGAAAAAATCATTAAAATTGATGTTGTTGAAGATTTTACTCAGTTTTGCATTGTAAAATTGAGCCTTTAATTTTCATTGTTGTGTTCCTTTGTGTATGCTGCGTCCTCTTTATATTAGAAAATACTTGGGAACAACTTAAGAATTTTATAATATTTGTCAGTTTCCTTGGTTGGTGGGTGGCGATTTTAATGCTATTTCTAATTCTTCTGAAAGAAATGGTGGAGCTACTCCATCTTCTCGTTCCATGTCCGATTTTAATAATATGATCATGTCTTGTAATTTAATTGATATTGGTTTTGTGGGTAATAAATTTACTTGGAATAGGGGGCACTTATGACAAAGGTTGGCGTGTGTTATTTATGACTCCTGATCATGTTTTTAATGTAACTACTGTGCATCATCTTAGTAGAACTTTGTCTGATCATTCTCCTATGCTCATTACTATTAAGAATAATCAAACTAATGTTGGCTCTACTTTTAGATTTCAAAATATGTGGTTACTTAACAGTTCTTTTTTTGATGTTGTGAATCCATACTGGAATGCCCCTCTTCATCCTGATAACTTATTGTTGGTATGAATAGATTATGGCTTAAGCTTAAAAAGTTGAAGCAAGCCTTAAATTGGTGGAACCATAATTTTTTAAGAATATTTTCAACTTAATATCTTCTTGCTGAACAATGTGTATAGTTTAAAGAGATTGTTGGCAGAGTGATCCTTCTGATGCCCATTTGTCCGTGCATAGCAGTCTAAAATTGATCTTGTTAATCTACAAGCTCAAGAAGATCTATGGAAGCAGAAGCTGCTGCTAGGCATCTGGTTGAGGGTGATAGTAATACCAAAGTATTTTCATGCTTTAACTAAGAGGAAAAAGGATTAAGAATAGCTTAGAACATTCTAAGGGAGGATGGGTCTTATGCTAATGACCGGGTGAGATTGCTTTATTTAGCTTTCATTATTTTCATAATCAATTTAACAGTTTCATCCTATGGTGCCCTTGATGCCTTTTTATTCGAATTATATCTCCTGAGGATATTTGCTTCTTTGTGCTCCCCATCTTTAGAGGAGGTGAAAAACTGTTAGATCACATGAAATTCTGACTCTGTGGTTGCTCCCGATGGTGTTACGACTCTCTTTTTTCAAATGCTGGCATACTATAAAAATATATTTATTCGGCTATTCTAGATTTTTTTGATGGCATCCTTTCCCTAAGTTTTTTACTTCTACCTCTTTAGTACTTATTCCTAAAAATAATTATGTTCAATATGGAATGTTTTACGTCGATTTGTCTTTGTACTTTTTTCAATAAATTGGTTTCCAAAATATCTCTAATCGCCTTTCTGTTATTTTACCTAAAATTATTCACCTTTCCAATGGGCTTTGTGAAAAGTAGGGCTATCACTAAAATATTTTTCTTGCTCATGAATTAACTCAAGATTTGGATGTTTGGACTAGAGGGGGTAATTATTATTTTGAAACTTGATATTGCCAAAGCTATGATAATATTAATTGGAATTTATTTTACTCATGTTGATCTTTTTGCTTTTATCTTGTTTTATCAACCTTATTAAGAATTGTATTGATAATGTTTATTTTTTCATCATTCTGAATGGTACTAGGCATGGTTTCTTTAAGTCCTCTAATGGCTTAAGGAAGGGTGATCATATTTCTCCTGCCCTCTTTATTATTGTGGTGAATTTCTTCATTGAGGTGTTTCTATTTTTTTGGCTAATCCTGGCCTGTATTATAGAACTTTGAAAGGTTTTCATATTTCCCACTTATGTTTTGTGGATGATTTCATTGTGTTCACTAATGCTACTATTAATAGATTTCAGAAATTGCTGGAATTTTTTTACAATTTTGAATTAGTTAGTGGGCTCTCTTTTAGTAAACATAAATGTTACTTTATTGCTTCTAAGAACATTTCAAATGCAAGGATTTTAGTTATTAAACATGCCTCTGGTTATACTCATTCTAAATTACCTTTAAAGTATTTGGGCGTTCCTCTTTTTAGAGGTAGGAGACAAACTTTTTTTTTATGATCTCATTTCTACTGTTCAAAGTAAACACTTATCCTCGAATTCTAATTTTCTGAGTTTTGGAGGCAGACTTACTCTTATCAAAAGTGTTATTTGTGCTTTACCTGTGTACATGTTTCAATCTATTTCTCCCACTAAAGAAGTGTGCTATAGAATCACAAATTTTAAATAAGTTCTTCTGGAAAGGTACTTCTTCACTTCTAAAATTACTGGGCTTCGTGGGACAATTGTTGTGGTGTGGTTGAATGAAGGTGGCCTTGGTTGCAAAGGATTCTTCATGACCTTGCTAAGGCTTTCTCTTTTAAACTCTGGTTTACTTTTCATACTAATGATAACCTTTGGGCTACTTTTATGCATTTTAAGTATTGTATAGGTCGGAATCCTACTAACATTGTTCCTAAGCAGGGGGGTTCCAAAGTGTGGAAAAGGCTTTGCAAAGTTAAATGGGAGGTGGAACCCCTAATTTCTTGGGTCTTGGAGAGGTAACATCTTTTTTTGGCAAGATAAGTAGCTAGGCAATTGATTCCATTGATGTATTTTATATTCTTCTTCTAATGTCTTATTAAAGTTAACCATTTCTCTTAATAACATGGTTGGTATTAGGTAAGCTTTCTAGTATTCTCCATGATGTCTTACTAATCGTATTTTAATTCTCCCGATGATGCCCGGCCAAGACACTATTTTGTGTAATTTATTCTAATGTGGTGCTTTTTATATTAAGAAGGCTTGGAATTATTTTAGAAAGAAAGGTAACAATGATAAGTTTTTAATATGATTGGCATATAAAAGCATCCACGGTTTTGTTTTATGTGGAGACTTTTAACAAAGTTTATTCTCGGAGGATAGACTTCTTTCTAAGGGGTTTCAGTTCAAATGCCAATGTTGTTATCATGTGAGAAATTTACATTATGTTTTTGTTTCTGTTCCTGTTGCCACTAGAACTTGGATTTACTTTGATGATTTACTCGAATCTGAATGCTTTAATGCTCATACGTCTTTGTAATTTACTCAATTCTTGGTTTATTGGTACTAAGGTCATATCGTAATATTATTCCCTCCCTTATTCTTTGGTTTCTTTGGTTGGAGAGGAATAATTTGATTTTCAAGGCATAGTATTAAAATGTTATTGATAGGGTGAAGGAGAAGAGTTTGGCTTTGGTGGCTGTTAGTTTGATTAATATTAAGAGCTTTAAAGATTGTTATCATGCTAGTAATTTACTAGGGATTATTTGGGACCGGCCTCCCTCTATTGTCAATGTTGACCAGCACAACCAACCTTCTCATCCACATTAACAACAGCAACATTTAACTTAAAGAACTTTGAAGTCAATGTTGATTACTGGTGTAAGCCTCCTTCAAAGTTCTTTAAGTTAAATGTTGTTGTTGTTAATGTGATGAGAAGGTTGGTTGTGCTGGTCTTATAAGGGATTCCTTTAGTAATCTGTTGGTTGCCTTTGCTGGTTCGACTCAAATTGCTCACCCTCAGACGAATATTCTTAAGGCTATTCTGTATGGATTACAGTTGTGCAATTCTCTGAATGTTTCTAATCTGTATATTGAGGTTAACGCTGGCATTAATATCGCCCCTTTGCGTGAGATGGTCGATGCTGGTTTTCTCATAATGATTTTTTATATTGTTAGGGACATTAGAAGACTTTTGTTGCATTCTCGTTTTCATCTTTCTCAGATTAGTAAGTTGGGTAACTCGTCTGCCTCTTGGCTGGCTACCTGGGGGTGTAAGTTTAACGTTATCACTGATTTAATTCCTACTACTATTCCTATATATCTTAAAGGTTTACTGTATCTTAATAAATGTGGTACCCCTTATGTCAAACATTAATTCTGCTGGTTCTTTGCTATTTTTCTATAATTCCTTGGGTGCTCTATGGTATTATCAATGTCTGGTTCTTTTGAGAGTTTGCTCCGTTTTGTTTTTCTTCTTTGAATATGCTGTGGATTTTATTTATTGGATGGTTCTATTTTTTTCCCAGCATGGTTCTTTTTGGTGATTTTAGATGTCTAGTTGGCTACAACTTTTGAAGGCTTTCGGTTGTTGCTGCCTACAGTTGCTGGAATTTTCCTAGTTCTGCATTGGTCCTGGGTTTTTGGACTAGGGCAATGATGTTGTGGGTTTTTGGGCTGAATCCTCAATCCTTTAGTTGCTCTCCTTCCTGGGATGGTTGACTGTTGGCTGGGTTGGCTCTCTTTTCTGTGGTGGTGTGATGGGAGTAATTTTTTGTATAATGTTTGGTTGGGTGGCTGGACGGGTGATGGTTATTCTTCTTATCCGCTGGAAAGGGGTGAGGGCTGGTGGTTGCAGCTCGCTGGGCCATGGTTTATTATTTCTTTAATCATCGGTGTGTCATGTACTGTCCATTTATGGCTAAGCTGGAGTTTGGTATTTCTGTGTTTTGGACCGTATCCCTTATGTTGGATTAAGCGGCTTCTGGATTGGGTTGATGAAGCTGGTATACTCGAGAATATCCTGAGCTCTTATAGTCTGATCCTTAGGCCTTGCATTACTTGGAATCTTTTGATGATCTTAAATCTTTTCTTTGGTATCTACCCATTTGTTTATCTTGATGTTGCTAATAACTTTTGTGGGTATAGCTTGTGTTTGTGATGTTTCTCCTTTTTGCAGGTCAGGCCGATTGCTAAGACTCCAAAGGATTTTGTCAGATGGCCTCAATTCTATTCTGACTTTGGGAATTTCAATGATTGCAAGGTTCTCAAGTCCTTATTGCTCAGGAGCATTTTTAGGTCTATTTTCTTTTTTGGTTGGAAGATTGTGCTGAACGAGATCATTCTGCTCTTCCTACTTTTGGGTGCTGTCTCCTTGCAGCCCTTAATTATGATTATTATTTTTTGTATCTGTAGTTTAAGAGTACTCTGTTTCTTAGATTTTGTTTTGAATTTTTTGTAGCTCTTATGAGTTGTAGCGGGCCAGAGTTCCCTTTTAAGGCTTTTGTAACCTTTATTTTTAAGTTTAACGCGTAGGCCCCTTTGTGGGTTTAAAAAAAAAATAGTGTGTTCCTCTTGTATGAATAATTTCATAAAAAATATAAGGGAATAGGTCCAATGAGCTAGAATCAATAATTCTTATCTCAACTCATATAAAATACTTAAGAAAACAATCATTATTAAAGTCAAATTTAAGTCAAGTCAAATAGAAAATCTAAGTTGATCAATCTTCTAAAGAGATTTTTTTAAGGTTAATTAAGTGTGAGGATGCCTTTAAAAGACAATGATGGTTAGAAAAAAAATAACCAAAATGTTCATGATAGGGTAATGAATTGTGGATGGATAAGGGTAAGCTATACTAATTGTTAATGGTGGTCGTTAGTGTTAATCATTGGATAGGCATCTAAAACTTTTCTGATCTCTAAGTCTTTATCAAATTTAGCTTAAGGACTCATTCAAATAAAGAATAGTGTCTATTTATAATTTATTAGGGGTAATATTTTGATAATTTTAACCAATTTTTTAAAAGACTTCTTTGAAGAATCCTTGCTAACTAATTTGATTATACATCATTTTTTTTATTATTTAAGTTTCATAACAACATCAAAATTAAGTGATTTTGAACTCATTAGATTCTATTATCAAGACAAACATATTAACTATAAAAGATTGCTTGTTCTGTTAGTTAGTGTTATCAAGTTTTCAATTATACTTGAAGTGCTTGATTTATGCTCATTTGGACTCAAATCAAGATATTTTTTGTGTGATTATGTTATATTCATCAAAATGTTCATTTTGACTATTAGTTTATTGAAATCATAATTTAGATATATAGTTGCTTAATTAATCTAACAAATTTTAATTCAAATATTGCATGAATATTCATGATTAATTGATGGACTTTCTAATGATGAATCAGTTATCTCTCTATTTTTGGATGTCAAAATCTCGGCATTCAAAAAAAAAAAAAAAATCATTAAGTCTTAAAAAACTGCAATAAAAAATTATAATTTTATAAAAATTATAATGCACAATCATTCTCATGATGTCAATGTAACTTCTCATTTGAGTCGTGAACAAAGAAAATTCTTTTAAATTATAATTTACCCTTCCCTATACTTTGATATGTAAATTTGAGAGAAATTAAATTTCAACAAAACTTGTCCAAATTGTCCAATTGATTTAAATTTAGCCGTACAAGCTCCATTTTTGATTGAAAATGTCAAATTTGAGCACAAAATATAAAAAAAATTGGTCATTGGGAGCCCATTTCTAGAAAATGCTATTTTGGCCCAAACTTGGGCTTCAATGCACATCTTGACCCAATTAGCAATCAGCAAGTGAGATGCAGTGCATTGTCTCCTTTTCTATTGTTATTATTTTTAAAATAGCTATATTTATTTATTTTTGTTATTTTAATAAAAAAATATTTTTTAAATTTAATAAACTCCATTTATGTTACAAAAACTATCAAATATTACAAAACAATCCCTAAATTTAAAAAAAAAAAAAAAGTTTTAGCTCGCTTGCAAAACTTTAAGCATAAATACTCTCAATAGGCAAGGAGCAAAACTCACAACTAATAGTTATCCAATCATAGGCTTTGTTTCATCTCTTACAAGAGGTTTGACATTGTTCTGTATAGGCGGTGTATAGTTTCACCTTTATATATGCTCCAATATTACTTTATAAATAGGGTTTCAGCTTTATGCTTCTTTATACTATAATAAGGATCTTCCAAGGAAAAATTTAGGGATCCCTTAATCAACTAGATTATTACATCTTTGACTGAGAGACTGATTCTTATAGTGACGAGTGATAGAATGGGAGTCCATTATGATGGGCGGTATGTTTATCAAGCATTGAACAAGTATGTGTAGAATGTATGGAATATTTATCACAGATTATATCAAATTATTGAGTACAAGAATAAAGAATTTACAATATTATATTTAAACGAAGATCCCCCAAACATACAATAAAAGAAGTTCATAATATATACCTAAGTTTGTGTGTGCAAAACATGAAAGCAAAAGATCATATGGTCTTGCTTAGTTAAAATAATCCACTATATAAGTAAAGTTACAAAAAAGTTACCTCTATCTCGATTAGAAAAGAAACGATTACAAAATATAGTGCAGTAGCGTAATCTCCTATGAGTGTAGCAAAGAAGATTAACAAAATAGTGAAAGGTAAGGACAATCAAACAATAATGGTTGTGGGGCAATTATTAGTTGATGCCAGTCCAATAATGCAGATATATTGGGCGATAGTGGTCGGCTAATGGTTGTCGATTGATGATGATTTGAAGATGAAGATTAAGGAGATAATTATTGGGCCACAACAATTGGGAGGTGGTAGTCGAACAATAATGATCAAGCAGTGGAGGTTGGGCGATAGTGATTGGATAATGGGGATAGGGTGATGATAGTTAGTGGCAATCATTATTGACATCATTCATCGGAAAGTGCTAACAATTTTTTAGATCTCTATGCTCTGTCTAAATTCAACTTGAGTATAGAGATCTACTCATAATATTTTGGGTTGACACTGATAATTTTAGCTATAATTCCAAAAAATTCCATGAAATGGCCATGTTAAGTCCTTTAATCATAATTCATTTTTATGAAATTTAATGCCTTAATGACCTCAAAATTGAGTTATTTTAAGCTTATGGAATTTCTTTTGTTTAAACATTTGTTTTGATAGTAAGCACATAATATTCAAATATTGTTTTATGAAGATTTCAACTATGCTTCAAATATTTGATTTGAGCTCATTTGGGACTCATATCAAGACACTTTTGATGCCTTTAGACTACAGAAAAATTTGACTTTCGAGGCAATTTAAATATGCTTTCGCAATAGATTTCTTCGTTGTGAAGAAGTTTGTAGCCATTTTGAAATTGTTGCAACACTACTCTGATTGCTATTCAATGTCACTACCATTAACAATGGTTTTCTATAAACCATTGTGGAAGAGATTTCACAGTAGAATTTATCGTACCAATTTTTACTACTGCAAATTGATAGGGGAGGTTAAAGTCGTTGTAATAGCCCACTATTGATAGTAGCAGTTATAACCATTGCAAGTTCCTATATTTCTTATATCATCATCCTTATATATATATATATATATATATATATATATATATATATATTATATATATATATATATATATATATTAAATATAAATATAAAAATATATATATATATATATATATATATATATAAGAATAACAACCATGCATTTATAAGAAGCACATGTTCATTGAGATTCAGGCTGAAGATTCAATGTATACTGTAAAACTATTTATAGAAATTCAGCAAATAACAAAAGAGTCTTTAGATAGTCACGAATCAATCCTAGGTGAAAGCAAATACACTTTCAAGGAAGATTTGATCATTGTTATTTTGTTTCCTTTATCACCACAAGCACTATTGATACACACACAATTATGCAAGTAACAATTATAAGTGATTTATATGCAACTTAACATAGACATTAACATATGCATATATTAATTTTACAGGCTTTCGGCTAAGGCTTCTTTTGGGACAGCTTTATTGTTGTTTTCTATTAAAAAAATTGGTACTAAAAAGCTGTTTTAGAAAGCAATAAGAAAGTTGTCTCAAACGTAGTTTAAGAAGGGCGATTGGGAGCCAATTCGACACATCAAACTTCTTAAAAAAGTCATACAAAATAGCAATCCATGCTTATCCAATATTTATAAAAGTTCATATATTTATTGGGATCTTCTTTCAGTCAATCTCAGCTGGTTTACAACCAATGATAAATAATAAACTCTAACTATAGTCTGACCAAAAAGCTATTGTATTTAGAAAAGATTAACCTGAGCATGCCAAGCTTGACAAATGGCTTATTGTTAAGACCATACAAAAAAAAAACCTTTACATAATTTAGAATAGTAATAATAAATTCAAAACCTTTGATACAGAATAATGTTCGCAGTACCATGCAGATTGGAGCTGGAACTCGAACATGAATGCTGAAATAAGTCTTACTTGTACACTTTCCTTCCAGCTTTTCTTCACGCTTCATAGTTTGAATTTTGAAATGAGCTTTAGCTAAAATGGTAAAGATTGTAGGATAGGATCTCTCTCTCTCTCTCTCTCTCTCTTTCTCTAAAAGTTTTCTTTTCTCTGTCCCATTGGATAACAGGAAAGAACTTCCAATCAGAGATAAATATTTTCTGTCACCTGGCAATACAAGGCTACCAAGGAGGGCCACTATCTTTAACTAAGATCATCTAGCAGAGTTTTCTTTGGTCCAGCACATAAGGACGAACACTTCTTTCAATATATAATTAAGAAATAACAGATCAACACAATTTTATACTAGCTAACCTCTCACATGTCAAATTCACAGGACCAGCTTCTAAATTATAATCTAAAAGAAGTTCAAGCAAATTATATTGCATCCATATCAGCAAATATTGTCAACGGTCACTGAACCTGCCAATAATTTTCGAAGGCAGGCTAGTATCTATCTGAAAGAACTGTATAACAAACTGAAGAAAATAATTTGTGCATTCAAGAGCATAAGAACAGTCCTATGCGAGCAACAACAAATTATAATAATCACTACTCATCAGCTAGGGTTTCTGAAAAATGATCAAACATAGCTTCAAATGACTTAGGCTTCGTTTGGAACAGCTTTCTTACTATTTCTTATAACTGTTTTTTGTAGAAAGCAGTTTTAAAAAACAATAAAAAAGCCGTCCCAAATGAAGTTTTAATGTATACAAAATAATGAAGATCAAACATTGAAATTAGCTAGCACCATGCCATGCCAACCCTTACATAGTAATATACACACTCTAAGCTCATTAAAACTGATTAATTGAGCCAATCATGGTTGCACCCTTATCATTCTGAACCCTTTATCCTTATGTTAAGCATCTCTTACCTCAAAAACATTGCGGCTCTTGACAACTATGTCATACATATGAACCGTGCTAAGCCTAGAGAATTCTCTAGGGAGGGAGATGAGATAAACACTGAGGAGCGCTTGTGGAACTGGACAAGGGAAGAGTCGCCAAAATATCGCTCCCAACCGAGCTCGCGGAGCTTCGTTTCAAGCATATCATAGGAGCTTATTACCTCATTGGTAGGGAGATGAACCAAGACCTTGCGACGGCTTCCGCCGGCTCTGCTTTGACCGTCGCCTTGCTCGCCTCCTGGGTTCTCAAGGCGAATCACTCCATTTTTGAATACCCAAACCCCAGACATTCTTTGTTCTTTCCTTCTGTTTTTAGGGTTTGAATTACGATGAAAGCTTTGAAGGAGTTTATATATATGCTAGAGTTTTGGTTGGGGAAGTCATTTTGTTCCATTGGGAATAATGGCTAAGGTGGGGTGTTAAGGAGGTTCTTCAAACGACTGTGGGCCATGTGGACCTCATAAATTAATAAAATTATTTTTATTTATCTTTTAATATTGCAAGCTTTTACTCTTTGAACATAGAGCTATTCAAGTTTCGTTTTCCGGGACCAGTTACATGTGGTAGGGTGCTTCTTTCTGCCGTGGGGGGGAGGGGAGGGATAAGCTAAATTTATAAAAAAAAATCATTTATTTTATTTCACTTAATTTGTCACTAAATTATTTTTCATGAAAACTATAGAGCTTTGTATTTATTATTAACGATACGTTTGGGATTTGGGATGATTACAGCTTTTTATGAAGCAACTGTGAAGAAAATAATTTTCTTAAAAGTAGTTGTAATACAATTTTTTTTAAGCAGTGGCAAAAAAAAAAAAAGAATTATGATCTAAACAGTAAATTAATAAAAAAGCTATTCCAAATGAAGCCTAAATCATCATATTCAAATGTAGACATCAGCATTGAAGTAGTCATATTATGTTCATGAAAGGATTGAAATGGTTCATAAAACAAAATTGTTTATGTTGTGTCAGCAAAAGAAAATCTATTGAGGATAGATAAGAAAGAATAAGTATAAAACCTAAGGGTAGGTATAACAATAGAATCCCCATCAGGAAAAGGAGGACTTTAAATCTACCAGCGTTTTTATCTGAGCAACATCATCATCAAACGGATTAAAAATAGCTGGAATTTTTTTTTTTAAGTTTTAATGGTTTTAATCTATACTAAAATTATAATGGAAAAAATAGTTGTTGGTTGCAGTGGTTTAATCTTACAGAAGATAAATATCATTAGATAATAGCTTAATTTTTATTACTGTAGGATAGTAGGATTTTATTTGCCTCTCATTGCATGCCTACAAAGTCTTTTTACATGTATGAGTTCTGCTGAATCAATATTGTAGTCGATGATATGCATCGACATTTTAGCGATTGCCGGTGCTAATGGTTGAGAGATAGTTATTGAACTATGGTGTTGAGGGATCGTAGTCAGACAATAATGATCGAATGAACCTAATTAGAATATGGTGGTTGCAGGATCATAGTCAGGTGTGGTGGTGTGGTAAATTGATAGTTAATATAGTTATGACAACTAAATTATTATATGAGCATGCTGAGTTTATAGAAAAAGATTTGATGAGTTGATTAGTAATTAGGGCATAATTAAGATGTGGTGGCTAAGTTCGCTTTTCTTAATGAAGCAATTTGAGACTTGCCTACCTAAGAGCTTCAACTCCCACAGCTGAAATTTTAGGATCCATCATTTATAAATTATAATTTTCTGTATTGAGTAGTTTGTGAAACTCTCCAAATTGAAGTTCCTTGAATTACCATAAAATGGGATAGATTGATTTCAATCATCTTTGTGTTAAATGACTTTTAATAACAAAAGTTTAATAATTATTTATCTAATAAATGCAAATAAGAATATAATCTACAATATTTAAATATTTTTCTCATATCACAATATAATTTAAGAAGATATGCTATTAAAAATAAGATGGCTTAAATAAATTTATCAATTTAATAAATCTAAATATATTCTTCAGCTTTAAATTTTGTATAATGTTTGTGAATTTTTATTATTTCAAATATGATATTATTGAATAAAATGAATTATATTTTATGAAAAATAGTTATTTTAAATAATATAATTATTGAAAGAAATTAATATTTAATATAATTTAATAATAAATAAATAAATAATTAAAATGTTAAAAGACTAATCAGGAGGTGTAAATGATAGCTTGCTGAATTTGAGTAAGCTAAAATTTTGTTCAGCTCAACTCATGAAATAAATGAGCTAAAAAAATAATAAAAATTAAATCAATAAATCAAAATTTTTATTTATATTCAGCTTATTAAACCAAATAATGATAATTAACTAATATAAAGTCTATAATTATCATAAATAAATTATATAATAGACAAATCATCCGATATTCTTATATATATATATATATATATATATTGAAAAAAAATAATCAACTTCTAATAAGTTAAATCTTATTCATTTATTAAACATTAAATAAATATATTTATAAAATTACCCGAATATTTTTTTAAAGTCTTATTTGTAAAAAATGGATTGTTGAGATGGGGATCTTTGCAATTACAGATGGGGAAGGATGCAAGGAATAAATTAGACAAGATCAGCATATCAATACAGATTGTTAGGAACGGCGATTTGTGGTGGAGAATCAAGTGGGTCCCGCTTGTGGCACGTGCGAGCCTTATCATTCGTGGCAGTCCCTGTCCCATTCCTTTCGTGGGAGCCACCCCCCGTGACTGGTGGGAACCACGCCATCCCATCTGGCTTATTTGGCCAAATAATTTCATAATATAAAGTATGTTAGTGGCAATTTCATAAATAGTTTTTAAAATTTTGTTTTTATTTATAGAATTATTATGTTATTAATTTTTAATTTCTATTTTAATTATATAAATGTATCAAAATATGTTAACTAATATTTTTATATAAAATTATAATAATTTGATTGTGATAAAGACAAACACATAAATTCATTAGTTTAAAAAAATATTATAAATTAGAAATATAGTAATTTATCGGAGTAAATATCTTAAAATTTTTTAATAAATTATTTTAAAAAAAAATTTTGAATACTTTCATTTGAATTATTTGAAAATTGTTGGATTATTTCACCAATAAAAATAGACTATGATGTATTCTTCAACATTAATAATGTTATAACTAGATATGTAATTATTTGGTAGTTGAAATTTTGTGATGACATAGAGTGATGTTTTGTCTTCGTATTACATAAAAATTTGATACCACAAAAATTAAAAAAAAAAAAGATCGAAGCTCACAAAAGGTGCAATAATTTATACATAAAAATAAAAAATGAAAACAATCTCAGGGTTTGACATAACTTAAACAATCCACAATGCATGATCACAAAACCTAGAATGCTAGTTTGGTATTCTATGAGAATAGTGGAAATGATTTGTAATGAGAGACTACAATTAGTGTCTATCGTTGGCTAGTAAAGATATTAGGTAACGTCGTAATAAACAACATTGATGATAGTTGATGATGTTTGGATAATTACAAATGTTAGTGCCAATTGATGGAGAGTGAAGATGCATGTTAGCATCATTTAATGGCCAACAATGGCGGCCGAATGATGGCTAGTAAAGAAGCTAGAGTCAACTGATGATGAGCGATGGATGAAATCAGCATCTATTGATGGAGGGAGATAAGGAATATCAATTAGTGGGGCATGATAGAAGTTGCGTGATAATGTGCCACTGTGCCAGCTTCAATTCATTGATTTTGTTTGATAGTGAGCATACAACAAAAACTATCAACTTTGATTAATGGTGAATAATGATAGCAGATATTGATTGATGGCTAGAATAATATGATTCTTTTAAGTCCAAGGACTCTTTCCTTCCTCTTAAAGTTTTGAACTAAGGCATTATTATAGAGTTTTGATGATGGTAGTTTAGTTATTTTCATCAATTTAGAAAACACTAATTTAAATAACTCATAATGACTTCTCAGCAACATTTAATGTTTTTTTATTTTTATTTTTAAGAACCTTAGTGATACCAGAATTAAGTAATCTAATCCATCAAGAAGAGGACATAATAGAACTCGGAGTTTATACTTCTATTTGGAATCTTGGATATAAATAAATAAACTCTTAAAAGAGTAGGTGGTTTTCAAACAACCCAAAAATTTAAAAATTCACTAACATGCTTTATTGGAAGATAAATATTCGATTCCATTGCTCTAAGAATCTTAAATGAAGAGAGAAAAATGTAAATTATCTATTTTTAATACATATATTCTTTTATTTTCACTAAACTATTGATTAGTTTGTGATACTTTTCTTGCCACTTTCTACATCAGCTTCTTAGTTAGTACAATTTTTTTTAAAAAACAACGAAAAAATAATGACAAAAAACTATCTTAAATGAAACCTAAGAGCATAACCCTTAAGGTAATTCATACATTAGAGCTCTAGTTTAAATGAGTGTGTTGATACTCAATAGTTCAAACATTTATATGGGAAAAAAGAACGAGAGAAAGAAGAACAATTTTTTTAATTAATTATTGAAATGATTATAACTTAATTATATCATAACTACATCATCTAGAGTATCTTGGAATAAGAAAAGAACTTCATCATCTAAAGTAGATTCTCCACTACCAAAATCCACTTCAAATATCTTTGTTGAAAGAGAATAAGAAAAAGGTGAAAGAATAGCATAAAGCTTGGATCAAGCATGCATCCATTCAAGGTCAACCTAGAATATATTTTCTAGTTTGTTTTTATTGTAATTTTATCTTATATATTTTTAAAAGAGAAAATATATTAGTATATGAATATATTTTCTTTTAAGAAATATCTTATCTTACACTACAATTAATAAGAATTACTTGATTAAACACAAATTTTGGTATAATTTATTTAGCATATAAATTTTATAAATTGGTTATGAGCCTCGAAACTTTGATTTAAGCAAATTTATTGTCAAAATAGTATTTTTTTGATTTGATGAGATGAACACAATGATACTCATAATACATGTTCTAAGCCCAACAAAAAAACTAAATCCAACGCTCAAAATATAATAAAAAACTTCTTGAGGTCATTTGAAAGATCCAATGTCCTATAAAGTTTTCGTGTTTATAATAGAAATAAGCATCTTAACTATATAAAAAAAACTCAAGGCAATGAGATGTCCAAAAGACATAAATTATCAATCATAGTTAATGTTTGTCATTGACCAACATCAATGATCATCATAATTTTTGGCTGGATGTTGATCATCATCGTTTGAGAAAAATCAACAGCCCATATTGACTTGTGCAGATGATATAGCCATCCATTATCCAACACAGGCTGTCGAGTAACATTGATAGCCTTTATTGCCACCTCTGGCATCGACCATCAACTTAGAATTGAAGATTGGCATTGAATAATATCAATCACTACAGGAAAATCGCGTGTTTCCGGCCGACATTAATATCTTATATCATTTGTCACATGAAATTTGAGCTAATTCAATTTTAGTGACTTAACGTATGAAATCTACACAAAATAGCCATAAAGTTTAGCATTGAATCATTGGATGTCACACTCCATGATCTAAGGTGAATTTTTTTTTCTTTTTCTCTTTATGATTTATTTATTTTTCATTTCTTTTATCTTTCATTTAACAATCAGATCAATTTAACATCCAAAGCTCATTAATTATCTTAAAGAAGACTAATAAATAATAAAAATCATAATTAACATTACTATAGCCATAATTCTATTATCACGTCAGTATAATCCAAAATAATATATGCAATAATTTTCATAAGCTACAAAAGAATATACATAAATCAGAAGAATTGAAAGAAAACTAAATTATCATTATAGCTAAGCATCAATCCACGAACTCCTGACATTTACTCTAAATCATGCAAAATCATGTAATAAGCAAATAACATAGTAAATAACTAAAATCATACAACTGAAATTAATGCAATAGAAGGAGAATAATTGTTTTGAATCATATAAGAAAATCTATGAATCAATATTTACGTTATATGTACAGATCGCTTGTATTAATCAATCATTCTATCTTTATCATATAATAAGTTTTATTCAGTCATATCATTCAATCATTCTTGTTAGTCCATCAGTTATATAATATTACAGTAGTAATTAATAATCAGTATCAGTGAATCAACAATCAGTATAAGTGAATCATTAATCAGTATCTATCAAATATTCATATGAAGGAATCTTGCTAATGTATTTATGACTCCCAATTAGTCGCCCCTTATGACTCTTGATACATCATCAAAAAATTAGTTTGATCGGGCACGAATCTCGAGGCAAAAGATAGTTGGAAACTTCAAAAATTAATTTTGGGAGCACCCGAACTCCGATTTCAGCGAGCTTATAGTCAAACTGAGCGTCTCGGAAATACGAATCCAACGACTCCAAATTCAACTCAATCCGAGTCCAAATGAGCCCAAATCAAAGACCCGAAGCGCTGTTGGAAGCTTCATAACACTGTTTAAGTTACCAAACGGTCTCCGATTTTTACAAGCTTATACTCGAATCGAACGGCTCGACGAGACGAATCCAACGAGCCCAAGATCGCTGAATTCCGACATCTCTAAGACCTTCAAATGTCCAATGAACGGTGCACGATCGTAGGATTCAAGATCGACCGTTCATTCAACCACTCCCAACTAACCCTTGATCCTCCACCTATTTACGGGCTATGCCATTCCCAAAATCTATAAATAGAGCCCCCTCTTCTCTTGAAAAGGGGATCCCCGGAGCTTAAGGAAAAAAGAGAGAGATCGGAGATCGCTCTTACTTCTTAGCCTCCTCGACCACCGCCGGAGTTTCGCCGAACCACCGCCGGACCACCACCTAACGCCGTCACTCCGCCGGACCACCACCTGACGCCCTGTGCTCCACCGGACCACCGCTTAACGCCGTCACTCCGCCGGACCACCACCTGACGCCCTGTGCTCCACCGGACCACCGCTTAACGCCGTCACTCCGCCGGACCACCACCTGACGCCCTGTGCTCCACCGGACCACCGCTTAACGCCGTCACTCCGCCGGACCACCACCTGACGCCCCGTGCTCCACCGGACCACCTCCTAACGCCGTTACTCAGCCGAACCATCACCTGACGCCCTGTGCTCCACCGGACCATCACCTAACGCCGTCACTTCACCGGACCACTACCTGACGCCCTATGCTCCTCCGGATCATCAACTAACGCCGTCACTCCACCGGACCATCACCTGACGCTCTACGCTCAGTCAGTCTTTCACTTGAAGCTCTCATCTTTGCCAGGCCATCATTGAAGATTCTCATATTTGCTAAACCTTCATCTAAGGCCCGAAGTTTTTGCCTTATCATCACCTAAGGTCTGAAGTCCTGCCAGACCATTACTCGACACTCGGACTTCAATTATACAGTTGTTACCTGTAATCTGATCGTCCTTAGAGACGAATCAGCCCATTGTAACCAACTCAAGTTCTAGTGAAAACTTTTCAACTGGGCTAGGCCCCGTGGTTTTTCCCCTTTTAAGGGTTTTCCACGTAAAAAATCTTGTGTTCTCTGTGTGTGAATTGGATATCCGTATAACGCTAAGACGAACAATTAAAACTCTATCGCCGCGTATATTCTAGTCCACAACAGTTTGGCGCCGTCTGTGGGAAATCAGCTAATCCCACTATCCTAAAGTATCACCGCCATGGTCAACAGACGTAGTAATCGCATCCTTGGAGCCTCCCATTCCAACTCACATCAATCTCGGGATCAGTCCCTGAATCAAGGACACCAGGCAACTGTCTCTTTTCACCCCGGTATTCGAAACCCTACCGGAGAAGGAACTTCAGGACCATCGCTGGAAGATCGTATCAAAAAGATGGAGGACTCGCAGAATGAGATTCTTCAACTACTACGAGAAACTCGAGGACCAACACTAGCACCTCAAGAAGATACACTTCTTCCTCGAGACCGACCAGAATTTGAAGATGTTCTTCATGTCGAAGTTCCCCTTCCACCATCAAGAATACGTCCTCCAACACATCCGGAAAATGAACTTGCTGACACAGCAAGCTCTACACATCCTTCGTGGGTAGGCCGCCAACATCGCATTCCTCCGGATGCCCCCGAAGGCTTAACTCGACAACACATGGCCGAACTCCCCCGTAATGCTCTACGACATGAATTACGAAGACTAGTACGAGAAGAGTTCCCCGTTGAAAATATAAGACAATCTCTTCGTCATAGAGATTTTCAGGAGTCATCACCCCTGACTGAAGCCATCCTTCAACACCCTATTCCAGCAAGGTTCAAACTTCCGAACATCGATTCATACGACGGGACATCTGACCCGTACGAGCATATCGATCACTATAGAACCATAATGCATATCCAACAAGCCTCTGATGCGCTTTTATGCCAAGTCTTCCCAGCTACCCTCAAAGGGCAAGCTCGAACATGGTTCTATTCACTCCCCGCCAGATCTATCCCAATGTTCGTCAAATTAGCCAAAATGTTTGTCGAACATTTTGTTGCAAATCGGAGGATGGTAAAAGACTCTTCCCACCTCTCAGGAATTCGCCAGAATGAAAATGAGTCCCTCAAGGAGTACTTTCAAAGATTTTCTACAGAAGCCCGGCAAATTCCAGGAGTTGATCCCGAGTTACTTAGAGGCGTATTCCTCGGAGGGCTTCGTCCTGGACCATTCTACTCAGCACTCATGCGAGATACGGTCCATTCATATACGGACCTGATCCATCGTGTAGAGGCCCAAATCTCTGCCGACGAAGCCATTAACGCTCATCGGAGGCAGTTTGAACAAACAACCGGGAAGCGAAAGAGTACACCAGGAATGGAAAATCCATCCTCACAGCGGAAGAAGCAGGGGAACTATAATCTTCCCCCTCGGCCCTCACAGCCACGACGAGAGCGTCGCCAAGAGAAGGAGTACACACCGCTTAATGTATCCAGAACAAATGTGTTGATGGCCATCCGAGACCAGGAGAGCGTAAAATGGCCACAACCTTTGAAGCCCAATGTTGGAAACCAGGAACAATATTGCCACTTCCACCGGAGCCGTGGTCATACTACCGAAGCATGTAGACAACTTAAGGAAGAAATCGAAAGACTAATCCGACAAGGATATCTCCGACAATTCATCAAGAATCCACCAATACGAGATGATGATGCTCTAGCTGGGGGGCAGAATCGACAACAAAGACAGTCGACTGACAATCGACAAATAATTGGTGAAATTAAAACTATTGCCGGGGGGCCTATAATGTCAAGTCAAGTCTTGATTGCGGCCACCAAAGAACCAACACCAAAGAAGTCTCGTGCCGATCATTTCATTGCTTTTGATGATTCTGACTTAGAGGGAATAACTACCCCTCATCAAGACCCACTCGTAATAAGTGCAGGGATCGGCGACCCATGCTATAAAGTCAAAAGGATCTTGATTGACAACGGAAGTTCCGTAGATGTTCTATTCTACTCCACATTTCTCAACATGGGCCTCGCTCGAGAAAAGCTTCAACCCGCTGCAGGCCCGCTATATGGATTTGATAATCGACCTGTACGAGTTGAAGGTATGATAAACCTTCCTGTTGTGCTGGGAGAATTCCCTCGACAAGCCACACACTCCATCCAGTTTATTGTCGTGAAGTCGGAGTCAGCATACAATGCTATCTTTGGAAGACCATTACAGTCAATCTTCGGGATCGTTGCTTCAATCCCACATTTCAGGCTGAAATTTCTCACCCCATCAGGAACTGGTGTAGTACGAGGAGATCAACAAGAGGCACAATCCTGCTATCTTCAACAGGCTCAACCACGCCTATCAATTACCTTAAGTATCGAAGACTTTGATCTACGAAATGAGGATATTCCTCAGAAGGCCTCCCCCGTTGAAGATCTTGTTTGTATCTCCCTATCCGATGAACATCCTTCAAGGACTATACAGATCGGATCATTACTCTTGGAGGAAGAGAAGATAAAATATGTAGAATTCTTACGAAGAAATCAAGACATCTTTGCTTGGAATCCGGCAGACATGCCCGGAATCAGCCCTGAAGTAATTGTACACTCTCTCAATGCAAACCCAACATGCAAACCGGTTATTCAGAAAAAGCGAAGTTTTGCACCAGAGCGCCAAGAAGCTATTGAGAAAGAAGTCGACAAACTCTTAGAGGCTGGATTCATACGAGAAGTGCACTATCCCACATGGCTGGCAAATGTGGTGATGGTAAAAAAGACTAATGGAGCTTGGAGGATGTGTGTTGATTACACAGACCTCAATAAGGCATGTCCGAAAGACTGCTTTCCACTCCCTCGAATCGACCAACTTGTTGATGCCACGTCCGGACATCAAATGCTGAGCTTCATGGATGCTTACTCAGGCTACAATCAAATAAGAATGAATCCTGTAGATGAGGAGGCAACTGCTTTTCAAACAGACAGAGGATTGTACTGCTACCAGGTTATGCCCTTCGGATTGAAGAATGCAGGAGCCACATATCAGCGCCTCATGAATAAGGTGTTTAAAGACCTTATAGGGCATACGATGGAAGTCTATGTAGATGATATGCTGGTGAAAAGTTTTGAAAAATCTCAGCATATTTCTGATTTGGAGCAATGTTTTTGTCTCCTTCGATTTTACAACATGCGCCTCAACCCCTCCAAATGTGCGTTTGGAGTAGCCTCGGGAAAATTTTTGGGTTTTATGGTTACCAACCGAGGAATTGAGGCCAATCCTGAGAAGATTAAGGCTCTAAGGGATATGGTGCCTCCCAGAAACATCAAAGATGTACAGAGATTAAATGGAAGAATTGCAGCACTCTCTCGCTTCTTAGCTCGCTCTGGAGATAGATATCTTCCCTTCTTCAAAATCCTTAGAGGTGCTCGTAGTTCAGGATTTCAATGGACTGATGAATGTCAGGAGGCCTTTGAGCAACTAAGAACCTATCTAGCCTCACCTCCGTTACTCTCAAAACCAGTTCCGGGAGAAAGATTATATTTGTACTTGGCTATTTCCACCCAGGCAATCAGTTCAGTCTTGGTCCGGGAAGAGAATGCTATACAACGACCTATATATTATGTCAGTAAGATTTTATCTGAAACAGAAAGACGTTATCCCTCAGCAGATAAGACAGCTTTGGCGTTAGTATACTCAGCCAGAAAACTTCGCCCTTATTTTCAAGCCCATACAATTGGAGTCTATACAAATTTGCCACTAAAAAATATTCTGCAAAAGCCAGAAGCCTCTGGCAGACTCATCAAGTGGTCTATAGAACTAGGAGAATTCGACATTCACTATCTGCCTAGGCCTGATATCAAATCACAAGCACTTGCAGATTTTGTGGTAGAATGCACCATCTCAATGTCTGACAATCAAACAATTGCTTCTCCTTCTCCCCCGGACTGGACGTTGTATGTTGATGGAGCCTCTGGAATTTCTAGCGCCGGAGCAGGAGTTCTGCTAATCTCTCCACAACAAGTTTCTCTCGAATACGGACTCCGATTCAAATTCCCTGCAACAAACAACGTGGCAGAATACGAAGCTCTTATTGCCGGTCTGAGGTTGGCAATCAACTGTGAAGTACAAAACCTGATAATCCACACTGATTCACAATTAATCGCCTCACAGGTGGAGGGTGAATTTGACATCCACAACCCTCAACTGGCCCTATATTGTGATGAAGTAAAATTGCTCTTAGCTAGTATAAACAAATATGAGATCATCCATATTCTACGAGAGCAAAACGCACGAGCAGACGCCCTCTCCAAACTAGCTACCTCCACAACCGGTGACACTTTCAAAAGAAAGTATATTGAAGAAATTCACTTCCCGAGTATTCCAGGCCCATGGATAATACAATCGATAGATGAATCAAGGGAAACATCCTGGATCGATCCCATTCTAACTTTCTTACAAAAAGGTGTTCTTCCTGAAGACCCGACAGTAGCAACACGACTTCGAAGGCAGGCAGCAAACTTTACTATTATCAATGGAGAATTATACAAACGAGCCTTCTCAGGACCCTATCTGAAGTGCCTTCCTCCTTTAGAGTCAAATTATGCACTCCGAGAAGTACATTCAGGCATTTGTGGAGAACACCTGGGTGGAAGAGCGTTAGCCCAAAAAATCTTAAGACAAGGATTTTACTGGCCAACGATGAAGCAGGACGCACTAGAGCTCGTGCGAAAATGTAATAGTTGCCAGCTACATGCCAACCTCACCCACCTGCCTGCCATAGAGATATCAACATTACAGAGTCCCTGGCCTTTCGCCCAGTGGGGGATTGACATATTAGGACCCTTTCCTATAGCCACGGGACAGAGGAAGTTCATCATATTGGCTGTGGACTATTTCACAAAGTGGATAGAAGCAGAACCTCTAGCGAAGATCACTGAAGCAAATGCCAGACAATTCCTATGGAAGAACATAATATGTCGCTTTGGCATTCCAGCGAAAGTTATCACCGATAATGGAACACAGTTCACCGGAAAGGTCTTCACCACTTTTTGTAAAGATCTCCACATTCAATTAGTACATACAGCTGTAGCTCATCCTCAGACTAATGGACAAACGGAGGTCACTAATCGAACCATTCTGAGAGGATTGAAGACACGGCTAGATAAGGCTGGGGGGCAATGGGCTGAAGAGCTCCCAAATGTCCTTTGGGCCTATCGTACTACGGTAAGGACTCCAACAGGAGAAACGCCATATAACCTCTGCTTTGGCACGGAGGCTGTCATTCCCGTCGACATTGGAGTCCCAAGTCATAGAGTTCAAACTTTTGACTTTAACACCAACGACGAAAAGCTCAGACACAATCTAGACCTCCTTCCAGAAGCAAGAGAAGAGGCAATGCTTAAGGTTGCTGCCTACCACCAGAGAGTTGCTCGACACTATAATAGAAGAATAAAACCACGGCGTATATCGATTGGGGATCTTGTTCTACGCAGCATCGAGGCAGCAGGAAAAGGCCCTCAACGCAATAAACTCTCCCCCCTTTGGGAGGGTCCATACTTGGTGGCAGCTATGGTAAAGCCTGGTACTTTCAAATTGAAGGATGCTGAAGGAAAGATGCTTCCTCGGACCTGGAATGTTGACAATCTCCGCAAATACTATCAGTAGATCACAATAATGCTACTTGTTTTATGTGTTATGTCTTCAGTATTGTGTGTTTTTTATCTTCAGTAGTGAACGTCATTTGACTCTTGTTTGTTTGTGATGTTTATAACTTTTTCGGCCCTAAGTTATCTTAGGGAAGTATGTTTTTATTTGATATAGTAAAAATATATTCCTTCGTTGAGTTGATTTACCATCTTCTTCAAATAAAATCATGTTGATATATTCACAAAAGCTTTGAATTTCAATCCTGAAACCCTTGATTTGAGAAATACACAATATTTATTGCATCTCAATCACAAGATGATCGGCCTTAGAGAGGTCCGATCCGACCTCTTCCACACAGGTTAACGTCATCAAGCAGAGCTCTGGCAAATAACCTCGGATAGGTCCTACATCCTTGGTGGATTCTCCTGACCTCTTCCACACAGGTTAACGTCATCGAGCAGAGCTCTGGCAAATAACCTCGGATAGGTCCTACATCCTTGGTGGATTCTCCTGACCTCTTCCACACAGGTTAACGTCATCGAGCAGAGCTCTGGCAAACAACCTCGGATAGGTCCTACATCCTTGGTGGATTCTCCTGACCTCTTCCACACAGGTTAACGTCATCGAGTAGAACTCTAGCAAATAACCTCGGATAGGTCCTACATCCTTGGTGGATTCTCCTGACCTCTTCCACACAGGTTAACGTCATCGAGCAGAGCTCTGGCAAACAACCTCGGATAGGTCCTACATCCTTGGTGGATTCTCCTGACCTCTTCCACACAGGTTAACGTCATCGAGTAGAACTCTGGCAAATAACCTCGGATAGGTCCTACATCCTTGGTGGATTCTCCTGACCTCTTCCACACAGGTTAACGTCATCGAGCAGAGCTCTGGCAAATAACCTCGGATAGGTCCTACATCCTCGATGAGTTCTTCCGACCTCTTCCTCACAGGTTAACGTCATCGAGCAGAGCTCTGACAAAACAACCTCGGATAGGTCTTACATCCTCAGTGGATTCTCTCAATCTCTTTCACAAAGATTAACGTCATCAAGCAAGGCTCTGACAAAAATACTTTAGATAAATCTTATATCCTTAAAGGATTCTTCTTCATCCACACAAGTTGGAGCACATTTATTAAGAGCCTCAGACATATCGAGTACCCTAAAAGAGCATAAAGGAAAAATTTTCACTCAAGATGGAATAATCTTCACTAATAAATATATCAGCAATCCACTACTAAATCAAAGAAGACATCACATGTCAACACAAACGCCTAATACAAATGATAAAAAGGTACTGAGAAAGATAAAGTAATACAGATCTACTCTATCTCCACTATCTCATCATCAGCCTCTAAGGCAAATGCCCTCTGCAACTCGCTCTCTATCTCGTCGCCATCGGAGTCTGAAGAAAAGTCATCTGAGGCCTGACTAGGTGTCAGCCCCTCAACCTCAACTCCGGTCTTCCGCTGCACCAGACGAATTCCCTTCAAGAAGCCTCGAATGAATCCTTCTTCAACGCACTGCTTCTCTAAAGCCTTCACCTCTACTTCATAAATGTGATCACGAGCCTCTTGGACGTGATCCTGAATGATGATCTTGAAGGCTATAGACTTCTTAAAATCTTCAATAACTCCCGAAGATTCAAGGCTGGTCAGAACGGCTTCCTTTTCAGCAATAAGAGTCTGAGACCTCTTATTCTCAGCTTCAAGCACTGCTATCTTCTCTGCAGAGGATTTCTGATCTTTCGAGAGCTGGGCAATCATTGATTGTGCCTCCACTAGGTCGATCTGAAGCTGATCTGTCTGATGATTTTGGAGAGAAGCAGAGTGCACCATATTTGCCAACTCAGTCCTGCACCCGCACAATTCTTCCTCCAATATCTTCACCTCTTTGGCCTTCAGATCATACTTCCGCTTGAACTCTCCGTGAAGGTATTTGACCCTCACAAATTCGTCGTTCCAATGGTTCAAAGCTTCAGTAAGTTCGACCTCAAGCTCCGTACGTCGTGACAACTGAAAGAAGAAAGAAAAATATATTAGAAGTCATTCCAAAAAAAAAAAAAAAAAAAAGGGGTATCAGGAGAAGATCACGTACCAAATCACCAGCTTTACGACGCCCAATGCACTGATGGCTCAAAACATTCTCAGGAATATGAATTATGGAAGGAGAAGAGACAGGTGCAGCCTTGCTCGTCGCAACCCCCTCCAACTTTTTCTTCTTCGAAGCCTGGAGATCTTCACCTCTCGTCTGTCTCTTAGTTGCCGCCTTTGGAACTCCAGCAGGACGTTCGGGAATCTTGGAAGTCAGTTTTAACATCCTTGCATCTGATCTACCGGCTTGAACTGACATCCCGACCTTAAACAGGAACTCTTCTTCGGTGTACTTATTCATATAACGAACATCATATAGAAGATGCTCAACGTCAGGAACCTTGAGAAACCTTTTTATATCTTCCTCTCCAACATGTAAAGGGACAGGCAGGTCCCTCAACTTACCCTGTTTCTCTGCTAGGCCCCATTCATTTTTCACAAAGAAAAATGCATTGGCCCAACTCTTTGCCGGATCCCGGGTCCGCATATCTAACCATTTGGATCTGAAAGTAATACGCCCCTGTGCGTCGCTAGTAAATCTGCCCATCCGGGAAAGACGCTCAGGTGTCAGAATGGCCCCTCGATCCCTGAAAAGTGCAATCAACCCGATCATCACCGACATACCCCTGTATGTAAATTGGGATATAGACACCCCACAATGCATCAAAATCTCGATCAGCTCAGCAGGAAGTGGAAAACGCAGCCCTGATCGCAAATGGGTCTCACAGATTGTCAAATATCCAGGAGGTGGGACGCCAGCCCGATCAGATCTTTTAGGAGCCACTGCAACTACATCATTAGGAAAGTGAAACTTCTTACGAAAAATAATCAAAGAATCACTTGTAACGGTGGATGCCAGATCATCTGCCCTTGCTCCTTTGTCAGGCCTCCGCCTGCCAACAGGTGGGACAACAGGATTTTCCCTGACCGCAGAATCTCTAGAAGGAAAGTGGTCGCCCGACATTCCTTCAGTATAGCAAGAGCACTGAAAAGAGAAGAAGAAAAAGAAAGCTATTTCTCACAAAGAGGGACCCTGCTATTAGACAATGGAATTGTCCTAACGGCAGAGGAAGGCCTCTACTGAGAGAAGAGACGGAGAAGAAAGCTCTTTCTCGCAAAGAGGGACCCTGCTATTAGACAATGGAATTGTCCAAGGGGCAGGGGAAGGCCTCTACTGAGAGAAGAGAGAAGAAGAGAAGGAGAAGAAAGCTCTTTCTCGCAAAGAGGGACCCTGCTATTTGACAATGAAATTGTTCAAGAGGCAGGGGAAGGCCTCTACTGAGAGAAGAGAGGAGAAAGAGAAGGTGCAAGAGGTTAGGCCCAGGGGGGCCTATTTATAGGAAGAAGGGTAAAAAAAAAAAAAAAAAAAAAAAAAAAATCGGGTGCCACGTCATCAGCCACGTCAGCGCCACGTCATCAATCCGCCCTGCATATGGGCGCCATGTCACCAATCCGCCATATGTGGCATTGCCACGTCATCAATCCGTCCTACATGGCATTGCCACATCAGCCACGATCCTGCATGTCATGGCCAAGTCAACCATGACCCAACATGTTATGGGTGCCACGTCATCCACGATCTGTGTCGTGGCCACGTCAGCCATGACCCAACAGATCATGGGTGCCACGTCATCCACGATCTGTGTCATGGCCACGTCACCCACGACCCAACAGGTTATGGGTGCCACGTCATCAATTCGCATGCTACTGCCACGTCATCGATCCGCATGCTACTGCCACGTCATTGATCCGCATGTCGCTGCCACGTCATCACAAAAAATTCCATACCTTCCCCCGGATTCGAACCCATGACCTTAGGCTTGGATGACAAAAGTCTTACCACTCTTCCACCAATGAAGAGTTGATATTATCATACCTATTTTATTATTTAAATTATAAGTTACATCATATATTTTTGCCCGTTTTTTATCCCGGAAAGTCCAAATTTAACATTTTTGGGGTCCCCGGACACGTTTATCGACGTTCCGGACTCGATTTCGGTACTTTCGGACCTCAACGGGTCCTCTATGATCAAGTTCGAGCAAGTTATAAATTTTTGGAACGCAATTTTTTGCGTTTCGGCCAGTATAAAATTTTGGAACAAATATTTTCGGACTTCTAGAATTTCGACGTCCGAAAATAGGGGGGCAACTGATACATCATCAAAAAATTAGTTTGATCGGGCACGAATCTCGAGGCAAAAGATAGTTGGAAACTTCAAAAATTAATTTTGGGAGCACCCGAACTCCGATTTCAGCGAGCTTATAGTCAAACTGAGCGTCTCGGAAATACGAATCCAACGACTCCAAATTCAACTCAATCCGAGTCCAAATGAGCCCAAATCAAAGACCCGAAGCGCTGTTGGAAGCTTCATAACACTGTTTAAGTTACCAAACGGTCTCCGATTTTTACAAGCTTATACTCGAATCGAACGGCTCGACGAGACGAATCCAACGAGCCCAAGATCGCTGAATTCCGACATCTCTAAGACCTTCAAATGTCCAATGAACGGTGCACGATCGTAGGATTCAAGATCGACCGTTCATTCAACCACTCCCAACTAACCCTTGATCCTCCACCTATTTACGGGCTATGCCATTCCCAAAATCTATAAATAGAGCCCCCTCTTCTCTTGAAAAGGGGATCCCCGGAGCTTAAGGAAAAAAGAGAGAGATCGGAGATCGCTCTTACTTCTTAGCCTCCTCGACCACCGCCGGAGTTTCGCCGAACCACCGCCGGACCACCACCTAACGCCGTCACTCCGCCGGACCACCACCTGACGCCCTGTGCTCCACCGGACCACCGCTTAACGCCGTCACTCCGCCGGACCACCACCTGACGCCCTGTGCTCCACCGGACCACCGCTTAACGCCGTCACTCCGCCGGACCACCACCTGACGCCCTGTGCTCCACCGGACCACCGCTTAACGCCGTCACTCCGCCGGACCACCACCTGACGCCCTGTGCTCCACCGGACCACCGCTTAACGCCGTCACTCCGCCGGACCACCACCTGACGCCCCGTGCTCCACCGGACCACCTCCTAACGCCGTTACTCAGCCGAACCATCACCTGACGCCCTGTGCTCCACCGGACCATCACCTAACGCCGTCACTTCACCGGACCACTACCTGACGCCCTATGCTCCTCCGGATCATCAACTAACGCCGTCACTCCACCGGACCATCACCTGACGCTCTACGCTCAGTCAGTCTTTCACTTGAAGCTCTCATCTTTGCCAGGCCATCATTGAAGATTCTCATATTTGCTAAACCTTCATCTAAGGCCCGAAGTTTTTGCCTTATCATCACCTAAGGTCTGAAGTCCTGCCAGACCATTACTCGACACTCGGACTTCAATTATACAGTTGTTACCTGTAATCTGATCGTCCTTAGAGACGAATCAGCCCATTGTAACCAACTCAAGTTCTAGTGAAAACTTTTCAACTGGGCTAGGCCCCGTGGTTTTTCCCCTTTTAAGGGTTTTCCACGTAAAAAATCTTGTGTTCTCTGTGTGTGAATTGGATATCCGTATAACGCTAAGACGAACAATTAAAACTCTATCGCCGCGTATATTCTAGTCCACAACAACTCTCATTCGTTCACTTCTTATAACTCCTATTGAATTACATGAATTACTCGCACTAACTCTTTATAACTCCTAACTAATATCCAACTTATTATAACTCCCATCCATAAACCCCTGTCAGTGGATCATGCGGATCTTGAGGATATCAAAAGAGATTATCATATTATATATATGATATCAATTAGTGCATCCTATTCATACATCATATCAGATTTAGACTAGTAATAATATTATATTTTTGCATAACTTAATCATATCAATCATTTGAATCATACATTTTAACTTATCATATCAAATCATACTATGCCGCTTTTCAACACTTTTTCAATGTACAATTTCCTACCTATTTCACACAAAAAAATCATATACACAAATATAACTAGTGAAAATGCAATAAAATTATATCAAATCGTTTAGAATGATCTAATCTATAAAATATATAAAATTGTATGGTGAAAGCTTACGAAATTAGAAGATAGTATATTTTTAGAAAATTTAGGAGAGAGAAAATCTGTAGAATCAAAATTATCAAAAATAGAAGTAAGACGATAATTACTTAAAATAAATCGAACACTTTTCATAAAAAGAATTATGGATGAAAATCATCTGATGATCTCTCTCTCTCTCTCTCTCTCTCTCTCTCTCTCTCTCTCTCTCTCTCTCTCAAGGCTGCAAGCGAACCAAACGTTCGACGGGCTACTCGTTGTTCGGTTTAATTAAAGCTTGTTTGCGATCATTTAATTAATTAAACAAACAAACTTGAACAATATTTTAAATACTCGATTCTTAAATAAACAAACTTGAACTCTAATGTGTTTGGCTCATTTATGTTCGCTAACAACATCATTTGAAGTTCGTGAACAAGCTCGACATTAAGCTCGATAAGAAGCTAGATAAAAGCTCGATTCGTGTTCGATTTTGAACTCGTGAATAAGCTCGATAAAAATAATTAATTTTTTACTATATAATTAATAAATATAAATAATCATTACCTTTGTTACATAAACAATTACTTTTATTATAAATATGTTTATTCATAGATATGTTCATGAACGTGTTTGTTTGATAGTTATAAAAATTTGTTAAATATGTTCGCTAACAAGCTCGATAAACACTAAACAAACGAACATAAACTGAACATGAACTGAATATGAACACTCCTTAATTTAAATAAACCAAACATGAACACAAACGCTAAAGCTCGAACAAACATGAACCAAACTTGAACAAGCTGATATTAAATGAACACAAATATGAACACTCACATACTCAGCTCAGCTCGGTTCGTTTGCAGCCCTTCTCTCTCTCTCTCTCTCTCTCTCTCTCTCTCTCTCTCTCTCTCTCTCTCTCTCTCTCTCTCTCTCTCTCTCTCTCTCTCTCTCTCTCTCTCTCTCTCGTGTTCTTTTCCATTCTCTCTTTCTTCCTTCTATTTCTTCTCGGGCATGGCAATGAGAGTGAGGGAGTGAGGGAAGCGGTGGCAAAAATATTTATAATAAAAAGTATAATAAATACTATTAGTGGCCTAGCGCCACAGTGTTCAAACTCAATGTCGTAGCCACAATTTTTGGAGTTGCTATACTCTCAAACCTAGCGTCGTAATGCTCACAAGCACAGTGCCAAAGTGCTTTAGTTTAGATATAATGAAATTCAAAAATTTATATTTTTAAAATACTTTTTATTTTCAAGTTGTTAAATTAGATCACCATTGTCTGATCATCATCATTGGGTCACCTCCTGACTGCTACTATTTGACTACCGCGTGAATGTAATCGTTGAACCATTGCCCAATAAATGTCATTATATAATTATCTAATGTCAGTACTAGACGATCACCTGACTGAAGTCATTGGACAATCATCTGATGTCACCATGAAGCCGCCTCGGTCACTACCATAATAATATCGCCCAATCCTCGTTGTTGCATCTCAGTTCTTCAACCAACGTCCCTCAAATATGTTTCTCCTACCACTATTGCCCGACTACAATCCTCTGACCTTTATCGCCCAACTGTAGTCCTCCATCCTTCATTGCTTGACAACTATTTCCTAACTATGGTCCAATGACCAAAATCATACGACTAGGAGTCTCATACCTCTAACTAACCCCCAACTGCCATCATCAAATAATTGCCTAATGCCACCGTTTAGCTACTGCATTATCACTGCCATCAAAACACTACTTAATTAGTGCTCCCAACTAGACATTGTTTGATCTCTAAAATCAAAACATCACTTGATGTCCATCCTTACATCATAGTTCTTCAATCAACGTCCCTTCAATATGATCCTCCGCCATTATCATCCAACTACAATTCTCTAATCTTTTTGCCCGATTATGGTCCTCCATCCTTCATCGTCTAATCATCATTATCTAACTATGGTTCACTAACCACATTCACTTCACTATGATTCTCCAACATTTGTGGCCCAATTAAGATCTTTTAATCATCATCATTTTACTATAATCATATGACCATCATCGCTTGGCTACGACCATCTATCATATGTTCTTCTAATAGTTATCATCAGGATACACAAAAATCTGAAGACTTTAGCACATACTATCACTAATAATATCAACGCACATTATCATTTATAAGATTGATGCAAGTCGCCAACACCAACTCTGACTTTTGGCATTAGCACTAGGATTTAGGTGTGATGTCTTTGACTCTTGTTTCCTTTTTTCAAAGAAGTAGGACTAAGCAAATAAGCAAACAACCTCTTAAGGACAGCTTTTCTATCATAAGATTTCTCTAACTTCAACTATACAGTATATTTTATACAGTATAAGTTTATTACATTGAATCAATACATTCCCCCAAGGACATCATGTCTAACCGATGAAAATATATAGTATAATCATTTTAACGAATCAGGCCTCATGATTTTTTTCATTTCCTGAGTTTTCCACATAAAAACTTCGATGTCTCTTATAATTTTTTTATTTCTATCTTATATATGTGTGTGTTTGATTTTAATGGAAATTAATGTTTAACTCTATATCCCTCTACGACCGAACTATTCCAACACATAACATTTCCCAAATTATAACAATTTTATTTTATGGAATTAAGCTAAGCCCTCATCACTTTCACCAAGAAAAAAAAAAATTCAAAGATTTAGAATTCCCAAACGACATAGTTTATAACTCTACAATATAGCTTCCAATCGGTCAGATATAGGCCATTACATCAAGTGAACCTTTCCAAAAGAAATGAATTCATTCTTATCTTATCAATCCATCATATCATCCATCAAAGAAATAAAATAAGATATATATATATATATATATATATATATATATATATATATATATATATATATATATATATATATATATATATATATATATATATATATATATATATATATATAGCATTTCATAATATTATTTTTTATCAAACTCAAAAATAAGGTTTCTTCCACCCCTATAATAATGAATTATTATTACATGAGGTGTCTAAACGTGTCAAGAGGTCAATCCAGACGCGTCACGTCACCCAATGTACAATGTATTGAATGACGTGATGCGTTTTGATTGACTTTCAGACGCATTCAGACACCGCATAGAATAATCATTTTGTAATAATAACACCTCTAATTCACAATAATATTATGTTTGAGTCATCAAACTCTTGTTTACCAATTTTTCATCATAATAAGTTATTTGACTTCCAAAGATCTTCTCATTATTTGTGAGGCAATGGAATTTTCAGCCGTCATCTTAATGTTGGCACGTGAACAGTGGTAATCCTTCAGTGCCTATATTGGCTTTATATTCCCTCTTTTATATGGCTTACGTGGTCCGTGGCCCCCACCTCATGCCCATTTCACGTGATCTTCACATTTCTTGCATGCCATGTATGGCCCACCGAAAGATGCTATCCATATCCCTCCTTTCAACATCAACATAAAGACATCAACATATCATTTTGAAATCATATATATAATCATCAACATCATTGTCAACATTTATTTGGTCCCAACAATTTGGAAGGGAGATTTGTGTGAATCGTACTTAGGATTGGCTAAAGTTTGTGGTGATTAGTTATGATTTTATTTGTATTATGATATATAATTTTGTGTTGTAAGGATTTTTTTTATTATTATTTGATTGAAGATTTTATTGTTATAATGTTAAATTAATATTTGATTTTAAGGATAATTAATGATATGATTTTTTTTTATGCTTTTGATGAAATTACAATAGATTGAGTTAGATTTGTTGCATCCTGGAATATTCACGGCGGTAGAGAAATATAAAGTTTAACGTCTTAGCATTGTACAAAGATCCATCGCACAATTAGATAAGAGAGAATGTGTAGCATTCATAAGAGATACCAGATATTTTACGTCGAAACCCCTAAAAAGGGGGAAAGCCCATGGGGCCTGACCCAGTTTGAATAAATCCACTATTATTGCAGTCGATTACAAATGAGATCCTTCATTGGAGGGAAGGCCTTGGCTTTATATAACAGATATACATCACATGGAATGCATTACTTGGTAGAATTTCGAAGAATTAGTATTGATATGTTTGTTTAGTCTGCAGGACCATAGTCGACAGACAACGGAGGTTGGAAGGACTATAGTCGATAGGAGACAGCGGTCAGAAAAACCGTTGTCTAGCTGGTGGAGGTTGGAAGGACTGTAGTCGACAGAAACAAGAGTAAAAAAGATCGTTGTCTAGCGGTGGAGTTCGGAAGGACTGTAGTAGGCGACGGAGGACAGAAGGACAATAGTCAACAGGAGATAAGGGCTAGAAAGACCGTTGTCTGGCGATGGAGGTGGGAAGGATCGTAGTCGATGATGGAGGTTGGAAGGACCATAGTGGGTAGGAGATAGGGGTCAGAAAGACCGTTGTAATAATATGGTGGTCCGGTGGGAGTCCGGTCATAAAGTGGTGGTCCAGTGGAACTCTAGGTATAAGGTGGTGGCCCAGTGGAGTTGCAGGCACCAGGTGGTAGTCTGGCAGAACTCCAACGTTAAGTGGTGGCCCGGCGAAACTCTGGGCGTCAAGTGGTGGTCCGGCGAAACTCTGACGTCAAGTGATGGTTCAGTGAAACTCCAGGCATCAAGTGGTAGCCAAGTGGAACTCTGGGCATCAGGTAGTGGTCTGGGGAAACTCCGGCATCATGTGGTGGCCCGGCGGATCTCCAGGCGTCAGGTGGTGGCCTGGTGGACTCCGGGCGTCAAGTGATTATCTAGTGGAACTCTGGCATCAGGTGGTCTGGCAAAACTTTGGGAGTTAGGTGGTAGCCCGGTGGAACTTTGTGCATTAGGTGATGGTCCGATGAAACTCCGAGGTCATATGGTGGTATGGTGGAACTCTGAGGGTCAGGTGGTGATGCGGTGGAACTCTAGACATTGGATGGTGGTCCGGCATAACTCTGGCGTCAAGTGGTGGTCCAGCAGAACTCTAGGAATCAGGAGGTGGTCTGTCAGAACTCTGGGCGGTGGTCGAGTAGGAGCGAGGAGGCAAGAGCGATCTTTGATCTCTCTCTTTCTATCTTTCTTGGGGGGCCCTTTTCAAGAGGAAGAGGGGCTCTATTTATAGATTTCTTGGAGTGGTGTGACCTATAAATAGGAGGAAGATTAAGAGAAAATGGGGAGTGGTTTGGATGGACGACTGATATTGAATCCCTTGATCATGGGCCGTTTGCTAGCCATTTTAGGGTCTTAATGATGTCAAATTTTTGTGATCTTAAGCTCATTGGATTCTTCTCTTTGAGCATCTAGATTTGATTATAAGCACATCACATTTAAAAATCATTTGGTAATCCAAATTGTGGTTTGAACATTCCAACAGTGCTTTGGATCCATTTGGGCTCTGATTGAGTTGAATTTGGTGTCGTTGGATTTGTATTTTTTAGACATTCAGTTTTACTGTAAATTTGTTGAAATTGGAGTTCGGATAATCCCAATTTTAATTTTTCGTTTAATAACAAACTAAAATAATCAACACAATTAAAAATTATCACCTGGGTAACCCAGGTAGCAGGCATTAAGTTAGCCCCAAGGAGGTGAAAAACCTCACGGCCTCGGTTAACACAAAGGTAGACGTCTAATCAAAGCATTAACTACCAATAACATACACTCCAATACAATTCACACACACATATTTTAAACTTCAACTAAACAAATCTTCTTTGTCCCTTTCAACAAACTAATCAAATATACATACAACTCTAATTAAATTAACCCTATATAAGATCTACCAAAACCACAAGCTTTCACACACTTAGATGAGTTTGCTAGGACACGACTAATTAGCTTTAGGTTTAGGATGTTGTTCTGCTTTACTTTTCTGTACTTTGTTGTGACGCTCTGCATGTGACCTGTGGCTGGTTGTTGTTTTTGCTACCTGTTGTAGCTTTTCCGGCTGTGTGGTTTTCGTACTGCTTTCTTTTAGCTTTTCTTTCTACACTGTGGTTGTGACGTTAGAACACCCATATTAGGCACGCTCTTTTATACTAATGCTTTTCTTGAGGTGGCCGTGCTCATATATGCTGCTACAAAAGGGGGCTAAAAATTAATAAAAAAATATAAACTGCATTAGGTACCTGCCTTCAGCTGCTTAGCCCCAATAATCAGAGCACGGCCAAGTGATTATGTGCATTTTTTTTTATTCTCATATATAACTGCTTGGGTTAATTTTTATTATAACTGCTTAGGATAACCCTGCAGGAGAGTCTAGATTTTCTATTTTCTGATGTATGTATTCGATAGTGATTATTGTGAAGACTCAAAATAAAGCATTTTTAAAGAGATACGGACTGTCCAAAGGGAAAAGTAACCCCTTACCGAGGGTTTCCTTTTCATTTGGATATCCTTTTGGAGGTTCACTTCGAGAGTCCAAAGGGAAAAGATAAACCCTTACAGGGGGTTTCCTTTATTCATTTGGGCATCCTTTTGGAGGATCGTACTACAAGGACCCGAAGAGCTGAAGATGATCCAAGGACGAACTCAAGGAAGAGAAGAAGAGACTGAAGAAGATTTAAAAATGCCTTAATTTTAAGATTTGCGTCGTTCCCGTTGTTGTCGGCTGGAGCCCGGCCCACCTTTACTTACTGTACTTTGAGATGTAATATTGTATGGCACTTGCCATGGACACTCTTTTTCGTGGGATTTGTTTCTGTGTTGTGATTTACTTACTTTGTTTGGCGCAGAAGAACAGCATGCATTTTATAGGTTTCTTTCTTGCATGTGCTTGTGTCTGACGTAGGCTCTTTAGGATAAAATTTTTTTACTCGTAATATTTAATAAAATTTAAGATTAACTACATAGAACATAACGACTCTAGGGAATAGCCGGAATCGTCAGGGTGGCATACAGCATTCTCTCACCTCCTAGACAATTTCCTCGCCTGCGGGTAGAGTCCGATATCTGGCCTATGAGGATGAAGTGCCGGACCTGGGAATTTAGTCATTCAAAAAATTATTTTTAAGGCCTTTTTTTAAAAAAATTCATACATATTCGATTTGGAGATTTAACCAGCGCATAAATTGCATTAGTAACTAATTAAAATTAAGATTTTAAATTGCATTTAGTTTTAGGAGCATTATATCCATTCATAACGTGTGGGATCAATTAGGAATTTCTCTTATGTCGATCCATAATTTCAGTATCTAAACTACCCACACCTCCTTCATAAGACTGACAGCATGGATTTTAATACGGTCTAGGTGTTTTAGCTGGCTTTCTTATGTCAGACAAGGAATAAGTCAGATCGCATTAGCTAGGTCGTAGATGTTAGCGTTGTTTGTACAACACACTCTTTTATAGATTTAGGGTCTAAAGGTGAGTGGTACGAGTGAACCACTATACACCTTATTGGTGGGTAAGCTATCCATCCTTTCGGAAGCTAATAATCCTACCCATCCGCGTCACAAGATGACGCCACCCCTTCTTTCCTCTCATGCATGTTAGCATGCTTCTTCTTTTCTTTTTCTCCGTTTTCCACTTCTGCAAGCCACCAGATGCTGACTGAACACCTGATGATTGATCGAGCCAAGTTGGGACATTCCCCTTTGATTAGGAAAACCTAGAAATCCCTTGCAACTAACCCACTTTAGAGGAGATAATTAACATCCCTAATCGAGATTTTCTTAGATCAAGGTCTAAATGTATTAACTACGGGGGCTTGCGCCTCGAGGAGAAACATCCCCTAATCAAATTAACCCTATTCTGTGCATGTTCGATAGGGAATTCTCGTGAATTTAGGGTTATAGATATTTATTATCCATCGTGTGCGTAGGTGGAAACCCGCTATCCCCCCAAGGCTAATCGTACTATAACTCCTATCGCTCTTCCTCGACTGCTTTGTCGATTGTAAAGGTCTACGACATTTTGTCCTACGGGATGGTGTGATCGTACTCTTTGCATTCGAACCACACCGACGAAACCTTTCGGAGACCCACAGATTTTGGCGACCACGGTGGGACAGGATTCTCTCTTCCTCATCGATGTTAAATTATTCTCTTTGTGTGCACTCTGGTTTAGTGTTCTTAGTTTGGTTTCCTCTTCGTCTTTATAGGCTACTTGTCCCTTCCTTCGTTCTCTCTGGTGGTTCTTGGGTTTACGCTAATTCTATTTTTTGTTTTGCAAGACAGTAAATGGCGTATTCCGGTCCGTCCGTTACTTTCTGTTTGGCTCTGATCGCGGGTGACACTCCTGAGTCCTGCTGACGAGCCCACGCGGGCTGGGGGATCACTTTTGATCCTTCGCTGATGTCGGCATACGTCACTCTGGCGCCGACCCCTCGAGGCTGCCATTCTCTCCACTCAGAGAGAGGACGCGCAGCTATGCGACCTTTCGACGACCTGTTGCTCGGCAGCACAGCCCGGGTACCCGTTCGTCCAACTGCTGTTCGTGCGGCACCAGTGCGCCCGGTGGTTAGGCAGCCAGTGCCTAGGCCACTTCTGTTCACCTGTCGTCCCAGCTCAGGTCGGCCAGCGCCTGTCGCTCCTGTTGTTCGAGTAGCCCCGGCCCCTCGGCGCGGCAGCCATAGCAGTTCCTTTACTGCTGCTCCGGTTGAGGCTGTTCGTGCTCGAGTATACCCTCTCCTTCCTCTTCGAGGAAGAGGGTGGCTCAGCCGAGCTTCCTCCACCCTAACCCGTCGGGTTTCTGTGTTCACCCGGCTTTCTCACACCCGAGACTTGCCGAGTAGACCCCGACACCTTCTCAGTCAGTATCCCTGTTCTCACTACGTCTGTGGGTACTGATGTAGCGTCTTCTTCCACCTCCGGCCTTGGGAGAAGGGCTAGGAGAAATAGGAACAGGGATTACGCTTGGCAGCATCCGATGCCAGCAGATTCACGGATGGCAGATTCTGTGGCTCATCCAGGAGCCAGTTCAGCAAGGATGGTTCCCTTACAGCGGGATGCCTACGTAGACGCGTAGTTACCTCCCCCGTTCCGATGTCGTAGTTGCCCCTGAGATCGACGCAGTCCAGGGAGGAGCTTTTCCCCCTAGGCATAGTGGTGATGAAGAGGACGCTGCCGTATTGCAGCAGCCCCTCCTGCCCCCACTACTCTTCCTCGCGCTCGAGTCCCCAGGGATACTGTCACTCGGACCTCATAGAGGATCCGACAGATCTTATCGTTCAGCGCCGGTAGAAGGTCGTGTTTAGTGAGGAGAGTTTACTCCATCAGATCTCTCGAGGTGCATTCTCAGTTCAGCCGGCAGTCAGTTAGGCAGAGTTACGGTGGCAGAAGGACAGCCACCAAGACAGCAACAGAGTTGTTCCACTGATAGACTAGGCAGGTGCCCTGCTGTTGACGACGCCCTCGCCGTCATGGACGTCGCCCACAGTTAGTGCCTGTCCCGACCCCAGCTTGAGTCAGTTGTCGTTGCCTTCCATCAGTTAGATGTTCCTACCGGGTCCCGTCGTAGTAAATGGGTTTGGAGACGACGCGGAGAGAGGACCTATCGAGACAGAGCAGACTGTTGGTACGATTCGTAGTTGACATAGCCCTTCAGGATCAGTGCCAGTTCAAAGGAGTTGTGATACAGTTGATGTTGAGGGTATACTTCGGCTTGAGTGGAGCAGTTGTTGTTCCTAGTCCCCTTAGGATTTCTTCTCCTTTGGGTCCGTTCATCGTGCTCTTCATCAACCACGATGAGGTACTTACTCGGAGGAAGTCAGTGTAAGACATCCTGTTCACCGTGTTTGTGTTGTCACGAGACGAGCCGTCAGTGATCAGCGTAGCATACGATGATATTGAGAGACAAGGGGGAAGCAGATGTAACCCTCCACCTCAGCACAAGGTGACCTCCCCGTTCAGTGGATTCGGGTGTCACAGTCTTGCCAGTTACATGGTACTCAGATGGCTAGAGATGGCTAGAAGCCCATGGCGCAGTGACCGCCATTGCGGCTACACCCCATGTCATGGATTTAGTTACTCCTGCTACCTCCAGAGCGAGCCAGTGGCACCACAGTCACTCGGCCCCAAGCCTGTATAGAGTTGACTAGAGTTCAGAGGCAAGAGTTCGATGTCCTCCA
>CM039726.1:53508395-53574336 GCA_022539455.1 Dendrobium nobile
ATTTAAATTTCGGAAGTTTCCAAGTTGATTTTGCCTCTATATTCATGCATGATCATGAAATTTTTTTTGTGATGTATCAAGATTGTTATATCATCAATATTTTTTAAAAGTATAATTATAATAGAAAATGTTACTAAAAATCTATTTATTATCGTAATTTAATAATATCTGGCTAAAACTGATGATTACTTAAGAGAAAATGTGATGAATGTAAATCTAAGTGTGGAGACAACATTTTATTAAATATGTTGAATAAGATTTGATCTTAATTTGTAATTATTAAAAATTGTGGCTCATTTTAATAATATGAATATTTGATCTTAATTTGTAATTATTGAAAATTGTGGCTCATTTTAATAATATGATAGTAGAAAATAAGGTTACAATAAAATTTTAAATGGGGGTTACCGCAAATATCTATCAAGATACCATAAAAATTTGTAATAGTGATTGATTATTTATTTTTAGAAGATGAACTCTTCACTATTTAAACAATGCAATCTTCGCTTGTAAAGTATCTGTAATCACTAGCAAATAAAAGAGAAATGTACATAGAGAGAAGAGAGAGAGAGAGAGAGAGAGAGAGAGAGAAGAGAGAGAAACGTGATACAAAACAACAACCGAACAACCAACGAGCTCGCACTATCTAAAGATATATCAAACTCACAAATCAAAATTTGGGGGGGGGGGGGGGGGGGGGGGGGGGGGGGGAAATCAAATAGGATACCAAACATCAACAACACCCCCCAAGGAAAGACTTGTGTGATTTGTATAATTGCTATTAAAAATAAATTGAATCTTATATTAGGGGGGGGGGGGGGGGGGGATAAAATGTTAAAAAAATAATTGGGATTGGTATTATATTTAAATAAATATATAAAAAAAAAAAACCAGCAGTACCGTTGAGTGTGCCAGTCCAGAGTCAGTCAATACAGTTGTCACCAGTTCAGATTCAGGATATGATTGCACAGAGGGTTGACCAGGCTATTGCTTCTAGAAAGTCTGGAGATTCTGTTAGTAGAGGTCGCCCCTACCCGGTAGAGTACGAGCGGGAGCCTTACCCCGCTGGTTTTGTTCCTCCCCGATTTCGAGTTTTTGATGGGTTTGGAAACCCAAAACAACATGTGGCTCAGTATCGGGCCATATGTTGTAACATTGGAGGAAATGATGCGTTGATGCTTAGACTGTTTGTTAGTAGCTTAGGGGGAGTGGCATTTGAGTGGTATGCCGATCTCCCTAATGATTCAGTTCGCACTTTTGCTGAGATGGAGCAGTTGTTTGTGCAGAGATTCATTAGTACAGAGCATAGAGTGACTGTTGGTGAGTTGGTAGTGACCAGACAGCGCCCCCACGAGTCTCTACTTAACTATATAGTTAGGTGGAGAAACCTTAGTCTTCAGTGTGAGCCTCAATTGCAAGAGCAGCATGCAGTTGAGATTCTGTTGAAGAATATTGATGGTCCTATCGCTCCGTACCTGAAGGGTTTCAGCATTCGAACCTTTCAGAAGTTGTTAACCAAAGTCACTAGCTTGCAGGACAGCATACCCAGTGCAGTCCCTCCTAAGGTTGAGAGTCAACCCTCGCGTAGACCTCAACGTTTGGAGTTCTCCGGGGCACCACCTCCTAGGAAGGGGGAAGTGCATAGTACTTCTGATGCTCATGATAGGGGCAAGAGGCCCATGGTTAGTTCAGTACCACAGCGTCCACCACCACCACGACCTCAGTTTCAGCCCCGACCCCAGTTGCCACCACCAGTACAGTCGTCAGGGCAGTTTCAGTCTCAGCCACAGACACAGCAGCAGTTTAGGCGCCCTCAGAGGACTCCGGAGACTCAGCAGTCTCTACAGGAGAAGCTTAGCAAGGAATATCCCTTCAAAAGGGAAAGTGTGCAGAAGATTTTTAAATTCCTTGTTAAGAAAAATATTTTGGTATTCCCGGTTAACAATAAGGCAAATGAAGAAGGGCAGACGGAACATCCTTTGTACTGTCCATTTCATAGGCATATTGGTCATGTCCTTGAAGATTGCTTTGTGTTCAAGGACAGAGTGGAGAGCCTTATGGCTAGGGGTGAGATTCACTTGCAGGACAGCGACCTAGTGAATCCTCAAGGCAAAGTTGCTCAGATAGTTCAGATGATTACTAGCTCCAGTCAGTGTGATAGTCAGTGTGGTGTTCAGAGCAGTGACAGTGGAGTACCTCTTAGTTCTGAGGGAGAGTGGCAGCTTTCACTTTCTCGCAAGACAAGAGGTATGATCAGACGAGCAGTTCAGGGTTCAGAGGCAGTTGAGAGGAGGCCCCCACAGGCCAAGTCGACAGTTGCCAGCCCGGTTCCTTTGCCAGTTTCTTTTTCTTCTTCTGTTGTAGTGCCTACTGAGCACATTTCTTCTACTTCTCCTTGTATTAGAAAGATGTATGAGAGAGAGAAATTTGTTGTAACTTCTGAGGGGAAGACAGGATCTCTTCCAGCACTTACGCTGAAGGATTTTGTTCTCCCTTCAACTGATGATGAATTAATGGAAGAAAATGATTCTGGCTACTTTTGGTGTCTTGCTCCTGCTAGTTTTACTTCTCCTAGCACTCGTTCTTCTCATGTTTTATTTATTTCTGAGAATAATAATGATCCCTCTTTTGGAGAAGAGTTTGAGTGTGAGGAAGAGCCTGTGTTTGCTATTCCTGAAGGAGGTTGTTACATGGATTCCGGAGATGAATCCGAGAACACTTCCCAACCACTTTTTGTTGAACCAACACAAGCCATGTCACCTGAACCAAATGAGTCCTCTAGTGAGTTCGACTCAATACGAGAGATACAGTTGCGTTCAGGTAAGGTCCTTCCACCCAAAATGGCTAAGAATAATAAAGAAAAAGATAGAAACATCATTACCCAACAGGATGATCCTATCCCTCCTCCTCAAGCACCTGCTAAGGAGAAGGGAAAAGGCCCTCAGTTGGATGTTGATTATAATGTGTTGGCTCATTTGAGAAAGATTCCTTCTCTCCTTAGTGTTTATGATGCACTTATGATGTCCTCCGATTTGAGAGAGACTTTGGTGAAAGCTTTGCTTGAACCAGAGTCTTATCAAGCTTTCTTTGCCACTGAGTCAGTTAAGGATGCATGCTATTTGAAAGAAATGCCATGCATTACCTTTTCAGACCAGGATCTTCTTTTAGGGACTCCTGATCACAACCGTCCCTTGTACGTCACCACTGAAGTAAATGGTTATGAGTTGAACAGGGTCCTCATTGACCAAGGAGCTTCAGTTAATATCCTTAATCATGCCACCCTAGAGAGCCTCTCCCTTGGACATTTGAAATTAACTTCAGATAAGATTATGCTGAAGGGTTTTAATGATCAAGGTCAGCGAGCTCTAGGTTCCATCACTTTGCCTTTGCGTTTTGGAGATCTTTTGACTGAGGCGAAGTTTCATGTTATTGAGGCAGATACCTCATACAAGGCTCTCTTAGGAAGGCCTTGGATACATGAATATGGGATGGTGCCCTCTACACTGCACCAGTGCATGAAGTACATGAGGAATGATGTAGAGTTTTCCATTCTTGGAGATATTCAACCTTTTGCCGTGCATGAGGTCTCTATTTATGATGACGCCGAGCATTACATGCCTCGGAAAGTTCGTAGACCTCCCACTGCCCAGTCACCAGTGATACCCGCTAGTGTTGTACAGGGTCCTATGCAGCCACTTGCACAGGGTCCTATACAACCACTAGTACAGGGTCCATCACAGGTTGAGATTGGAGCAGATGTTTCCACTGAAGACCTGGATGAATCTTTACGATTTGTACTCAGGCACGATGTTCCCCCTAGTAGAGGTAGGGGATTGCGTGGTAGAGGTCGAGGTAGAGAGTCAGTTCGCCCTCCGAGGAACTTTGATACTCGAATCCCTCCCCCTTCGCACTTGTACACTTCCCCTTTGATTGTTGAGTCTGACTCTGATGATGAAATGGTTGATGTTCCTCGTCACTCAGCTCCTTCCCCCGCCTTTAGTGTTGATCACAATTCCTATCCCACATTCCATAGGAGTTTGATACCTCAGGGTGGTTTGGTTGTTGATAGTGATTCAGACGACGACGGAGATGTCGGACGTCAGACTACTAGCCAACAATCCCTTTCTCGCCAGATGTACGGGATGAGAATTGAGGAATCTCCTCCTCAACCTCCCCCTACACCTTCCGCCAGTGTTCGTGGTGCGCCACCCTTAGATAGGCGCTCTGTACAAGAGCTGCACACTCTCTATGTGCCAGCACAATCTGCTTGGCATGCATCGTTGTTCCATAGTGTAGGTGTCCCACAGAGTACTGACATACAGGGTCCTGTGGAATCCACTGTGGATGATGAGATCATGCCAGTTCCCCGGTACTTTTCCCCTGCTGTTGATAACTTTGTTGAGCGAGGTCTTGTCCCTTCGACTTGGTCGGGTAGACAGGCCCAACAGCAAGCCCGTATTTGGCGAACTGATTTTCCTCGAACTGGGCAGGGTATAGGCTATTCTCAAGAAGATCAGTCCCCTTCCGCCAGCATTCGGGTTGTCTCTCATTCTTATCCGGTTGTTTCTATCTCCAATGATGAAGACCTGGAGGAGAATGAGGACAGGGTCCTTGAAGCCCCACGTGAATTCGAAGATGGCGCCAGTTCTGCCATGGACGAATTGTGCGAGATCAATTTGGGCACTGAATCGGATCCTCGGCCTATCTTTCATAGTGCTTTGTTATCCGAATCAGAGGCTCAAGAGTATGTTGCACTCATTTCTGAGTTTAAGGATTGCTTTGCCTGGAACTACACGGAAATGCCCGGTTTGGATCCAGAAGTAGCAGTCCATAAGTTAGCTATTAGTCCTGATGCAGTCCCTGTTAAACAGTCACCTCGTCGGATGAGGATAGAGATTGAACAACAGGTGATCGCTGAGACTAAGAAGCTTATAGAAGCTGGTTTTGTTCGTGAAGAGAAGTATCCCATTTGGCTTGTCAATGTTGTTCCAGTCCGGAAGAAGAATGGTCAAATTCGTGTCTGTATTGACTTCCGTGATTTGAATAAGGCGTGTCCTAAGGACGATTTCCCTCTTCCCATCCCTGAACTCATGGTTGATATTGCTTCGTCCCATAGCATTTTCTCCTTCATGGATGGTTCATCTGGTTACAATCAGATAAAGATGGCCCCTGAAGATGAGAAATTCACTGCCTTTCGCACCCCCATCGGTGTGTTTTGTTACAAGGTGATGCCCTTTGGCCTCAAGAATGCTGGTGCTACCTATCAACGTGCCATGACTATCATTTTTGATGAGTTGATTCATGAGCAAGTTGAATGCTATGTGGATGATTTAGTGGTCAAAAGCAAGGTCCGTAGTGATCACCTCCGAGACCTACGAATCGTTTTTGAACGCTTAAGAAAGCATGATTTGAAGATGAGTCCCCTAAAATGCGCATTTGGAGTTAGTGCGGGGAAGTTTCTTGGTTTTATTGTTCGCTACCGTGGCATTGAGATTGATCCCTCCATGATCAAGGCCATAGTGGACTTGAAACCCCCTAGGAGTCTTACCCAGTTGAGGTCTTTCCAGGGTAAGCTTGCTTTCTTGCGGAGATTTATCTCCAATCTTGCCGGTAGATGTCATCCTTTTGCTGCGTTAGCAAAGAAGGATGCCCGTTTCCATTGGGATAAGAATTGTCAGGAGGCCTTTGAGAGCATAAAGCGCTACCTGACGAATCCCCCAGTGTTGGCTGCACCCATCCCTGGTAAACCACTAATTCTTTACACTACTGCCTTGGATGAGTCCCTTGGTGCACTTTTAGCTCAAGAGAATGAGGAAGGCAAAGAGAATGCCTTGTACTACCTTAGCAGACGATTGATTCCTGCAGAGCTAAAATACCCGGCAATGGAAAAGCAGTGTTTAGCTTTGATCTTTGCTGTGCAGAAGCTTAGACACTATATGCTCTCACACAAGATCAGTATGATTTCTCGAGTTAACCCTTTGCAATATCTGATGACCCGTCCGACTTTGTCAGGTCGTCTAGCACGTTGGTCCATGATTTTATTGCAGTTTGACATTACATATGTCCCTCAGCGGGCCGTCAAGGGACAGGCTCTAGCTGATTTTCTTGCTTCTCACCCGATCCCTGCAGATTCCCCACTTAATGACGATTTGCCCGACGAATTAGTCATGAGTGTGGAGGAGCAGGAGTCCCCTACTTGGGAGTTTTACTTTGATGGAGCTTCTTCCATCAAATCACTACGTCCTTACGAAACTCCTGTTGTTAGGGTAGGTTTGGGGCTTGTTTTCGTGTCTCCTGAAGGCCACACCCTTCGTTACTCTTACAGTCTTTCTGAGCCTCGTACTAATAATGAAGCTGAGTACGAAGCTTTGATTGTAGGACTCGAGTTGGCCATTCAGATGAGCATTGTGCGGGTTAAGATTTTTGGAGATTCCCAATTAATTATTAATCAAGTGGCTGGAATTTTCAAAGTTCTCAAACCTGAGCTCTTGCCTTACCACGATAGGGCAATGGAGCTCCTGTGTTTGATCCCTGAAGTAACTTTAGTTAGAGTCCCTCGATCTGAAAATGGTAGAGCGGATGCACTAGCTAAACTTGCTAAGGAGTTGGCTGACCCGACTGGAAATCCGGTGTCGATTGTTGTTCAGTACCGACAAGCTCTGTGTCCCGCGGACTTGTCTTCTCCCGATCAGACCCTTGCAGTGTATGCTGTTGAGGAAGAGTCAGATTGGAGAGTCCCCTTTGTTGAGTACTTGAAGCGTGGAAAGCTTCCGGATGATCGCTCTCTTGCCGCTCAGATTAGGAAGAGAGCTTTGTCCCTCTCCTATGTGAACGAAACCCTGTACCGACGCTCTTTTGACCAAATGTGGTTACGTTGCCTCAATAACGAGGAGGCTCGTAAAGTCATGGGAGAAGTACATGAGGGGCTTTGTGGTGCTCATCAGTCCGGACCTAAGATGAAGGTTAGAATTAAACGCCTTGGTTATTACTGGCCGACGATGATCCGTGATTGTATGGAGCACGCTAGGAAGTGCCACCAATGCCAGATTCATAATACTGTTATCCACCAACCTCCTAATCCGCTGCACCCCACTGTGTCTTCTTGGCCTTTCGAGAGTTGGGGCACGGATGTAGTGGGTCCTATTGACCCTCCTTCCTCTAAGGGTCATAGGTTCATTCTGGCTGCTACTGATTACTTCTCTAAGTGGGCAGAAGCTATCCCGCTTAAAGAAGTCAAATCAGAAGATGTGATGCGCTTCTTCCGCGATCATGTTGTCTACCGTTTTGGTGTTCCGCGCCGTATAATTTCGGATAACGGTCCGTCTTTTAGAAGCACCAAGATTGCTAGATTTACCCGCCGCCATAACATAAATTGGCGGTATTCCTCGATTTACTATCCTAGGGCTAATGGTTTGGCTGAAGCATTCAATAAGACCTTAGTCCAGTTGATAAGAAAAATCCTTGTGGCGAATAAAAGAGAATGGCACGACAAATTACCTGAAGCATTATGGGCCTACAGGACTACATACCGTACTCCTACTCAGTGTACACCATATGCTTTAGCTTTTGGGGTTGAAGCCGTCCTCCCACTAGAGGTCGAGCTCCCTTCGTTGCGTGTAGCAGTTAGCCACAATCTGTCCCACGAGGATAATGCCCGACTACGGTTGGAAGAACTTGATGGTTTAGAAGAGCTCCGTTTGCAAGCTCATCAGAATCTTAAGTTATACCAGGCCCGGATGGCCCAGGCTCATGATCGCCTCGTCCGACCTCGTGCTTTTCAAGTCGGTGAGTTAGTCCTTGTCTTGCGTAGGCCTATCATCTCGCGCCGTCGTCGAGGTGGTAAGTTTGAGCCCATTTGGGAAGGCCCATTTGTTGTAGAGCAAGTATACGAGGGTGGATCTTATTTGCTAGTTGATGCGAATGGTGTTCATCCCATGCCTGTCATTAATGGGCAGTACTTAAGAAAGTACTACGCTTGAGTCTGCACATCGCAAGCGGCATCCCCCGCCACTTGTAAATATCCCTCTGTATAGATACAACTTTGAAAATTTTCTTGTACTTTTTCGGCAGTCCGTGGCCACGACGATTTGTCCTCTACCACGTGATGTTCGTCATGCAAAGTATGAGATTGTCTTTAAAGGTTGTATGTAAATACGCCGTAGGGATGTTTGTGCTTACTTTGACATTCATCAATCACTTTAATATTGTTGTATGAGATCTTCTTCTCGGTCCCCTTCGAGGGTCGACTTTCCCCAGTTTCACTTGTCACCTTCAAGTGTGGTCTGGGATACCAAAACTACTAACTCGAAGTCCTAAGGAATGCGATACTGGGTCCATCCTTATCAAATATAACGATGTTGATCCGTCGTCACTTGGTAATTTTTCTCTCTGCCCAGTTTTACTCATGTGGCGAGTATGGCCTGGGATGTCAAAGCCAACAATTTTCCCCTCTTTATGTTCCAGCATATTTGATTTATAATTGTAAAAAAAAAAAAAAAAAAAAAAAAAAAAAAAAAAAAATTTATATATATATAATAAAAAAGAGGGAAGCTCTTAATTGAGAAAGAATCGGTAGCCCTTGTCACAGGTGGAACCCGGTTCTACACTCCAAGAGCTCTAAGTCCCCCCAAATTTCTTTCTTCTTCCCTCCTTGAAGCATGTTTGGTGATTGCTTAGGGGATGACTGGGTCCATTTCTTCCATTATGATCACTAATTAATTGGACATTGCTCTCCTTTACTTGCGATATGGTACATCTTACTCTAGATGTTAACATCATTTCCTAGTGGATTTTGATCCTCTAGAAGAAAGTCAATCCACTGCTTCTTTTGGTGACATAATTTCTCATGAAAATTTGTTCTTAGCTGCAAGAGCAGCCTTTTTGGATGCATAAAATGTTGCTTGCGCCTTTCACAGGGTCCCAACAATTAGTATGGGTGTTACCACTGTGATCCCTTTCGCAATCATTGATATTTGATATGATAAGTGTTATTTTTAGTGGCAGATTTGTTCCTTCGCCACTTCACTTGATCTTCTGATATGACATTACTCTTTCTACTCGGCTGTTTATATGCTTCTCTTTTTAGGGAAACATACATCAGTCAGTTGTTTCATGTTGTACATGATTTCGGTTTACCTAAGAAATTCTACTTGTATTTTTGATTACTCATGGCCACGACGATTTGTCCTCTACCATGTGGTAACTAAAATAGGAGTTTGAGGTTTCTTAGATGATGGATTACTTATTTCTTTGGCTTTCTCACAGCACCACGCAGCTGAGCGTTGGTTGGTTGTGGAGCCCTTTTCCTCTTCTTATCGTCGCGGCATATGCGCCCGGCGGTATTAGAGTGTTCTTTTCCTCTTCTTATCGCCGCGGCATATGCGCCCGGCGATATTAGAGTGTACTTTCCTCTTTTTATCGCCGCGGCATATGCGCCCGACGATATTAGAGTGTACTTTCCTCTTCTTATTGTCGCGGCATATGCGCCCGGCAGTGGTAGAGTGTACCTTTCCTCTTCTTATCATCGTGGCATATGCGCCCGATGATAACAGAGTGTTGTTCTTTTCCTCTTCTTATCGTCGCGGCATATGCGCCCGACGGTGGTAGAGTGTACTTTCCTCTTTTTATCGCCGCGGCATATGCGCCCGACGATATTAGAGTGTACTTTCCTCTTCTTATTGTCGCGGCATATGCGCCCGGCAGTGGTAGAGTGTACCTTTCCTCTTCTTATCATCGTGGCATATGCGCCCGATGATAGCAGAGTGTTGTTCTTTTCCTCTTCTTATCGTCGCGGCATATGCGCCCGACGGTGGTAGAGTGTACTTTCCTCTTTTTATCGTCGCGGCATATGCGCCCGATGATATTAGAGTGTTGTTCTTTCCTCTTCTGATCGCCGCGGCATATGCGCCCGGCGGTATTAGAGTGTAGAGTTCTCTTTTGCTGGTTGAGAGAGCCCGACAGAGTCCCTGGGAGGCATTCCTCACCACCCTTTCCTCTTCTTATTGTCGCGGCTTATGCGCCCGGCAGTGGTAGAGTGTACCTTTCCTCTTCTTATCATCGTGGCATATGCGCCCGATGATAGCAGAGTGTTGTTCTTTTCCTCTTCTTATCGTCGCGGCATATGCGCCCGACGGTGGTAGAGTGTACTTTCCTCTTTTTATCGTCGCGGCATATGCGCCCGACGATATTAGAGTGTTTTTCCTTTCTTCTTTTTATCGCCGCGGCCTATGCGCCCGACGATATTAGAGTGTTCTTTCCTCTTCTTATCATTTTGGCATATGCGCCAGTGATAGTAGAGTGTTTCTTATGGATTTTTTTTTGTGTTCGCCTTAACTCTATTCCCTCTGATTTTGACTTGGCTATTTAATATGACTTCCGATTATTTCCCTTCTTTTCGTATCATCTTAGACCTTTGTCGTAGCTGATCGTTGAATTCTACTTGGTTCTTTGAGATTTTCCTTCTCTTATCCTCCCACTTTGGTTGGATGGATGATTGACTTGTTGATTTGATTCTCATTAGTTGATTGCATTTTCTTAGCGATTTTCCTCGGTTGACCTTAAGGTTGTATCTTCCTAGAGTTAGGAAGGTCAACGCCAACATATGCGGTTCACCCGTTGTTCTCCGCATATGTTGGGGGTCCGTTTGTTGACCTCGATTTTGGCTCGAGCGTGTTCGAGCTCGTTCGGTCGATCCAATTGAACCCCGTCGAGCCCAATTCGAGCTCGAATCGACTTAACTTGAGCCGGATTAGATTCGACTATGATTCGATTAGATCGGTTTATTTTATTTTGGTTGCGTCGAGTTCGATTTGATTTAAATAGATGTTAATTCGTGAACTTAATTTCATACACTTGAATTCGTCGAGCCGGCTCGGACCCGGACCGACTCGAATTGATTCAGAATTTGGACTCGAGTCTAATCTGGTTTAACCGAATTAGACTTGAATCAGCTCAATTTAATCACATCCAAATCTTTTTGACTCTCTACGTTTTTTTTGAATTTATCTCCTAAATCTAGAAATTGGATCGACGGCCACGATCAAACCAAATCCTCTTTTCAGCCGAAATCTCGCATCTCAGGTGATTTTCTGCGATCCTCTGCAGGCAAACAGCGATCTGCTTCAGAGAGCAGGTTCTATTCGTGTGTTTGAATTACTGCGATGATGGATGGACTAAGGCGGGATTCTCTTCTCGGCATCAACGGGCATTTACCAGAGAACAAAAGGCTCTCGGGTAGGCAGGGGATCGGGACCGCTTCTTCTCTCATTCGCCCCAACTCCCTTTCGCTCTTGATTTCTCACGAGCCCAGGAAGCCTGGACGGAGCTCGCTCTCCGTTATTTTCCCTGTTCGTGAAACCAGAGGCCGGTCTTCCTCTCGGTTCTCTCTGGATTTCGGAGGCAAGGAGACCCGAACTCCCTCCCTCTCTCTCTTGTTTTCTCCCTGGTTCTCACGCACGGAGGCTAGCCGACGGAAGGCTCTGCTCCTCTCGCTGTTAGCTTCGCACGCCCGAGCAAACCCCGACCTCTCCCCCTCTCTCGGTTTCTCACGCACGCCAGGAGGAGCCGAGCGCAGCTTCCTCTCTCTCGCCTCTCTCGCCTCGCTCATCTGTGAACCACACCACAGGAGCCGAGCTCCCTGCTCCCGTCCGACCCCAGCCAGGCCGAGATCCAGCTCCCGCCGTTCCAGCCTTCAGTCCCGAACGTCCCAGATCGGCGCTAGGAAGCAGCCCGGAGACGAGCCCTTCTCCGAACTCGATCTCCCCTGCTCTGGACCGAACCCGAGCTCAACGAACTCGACAAGGCGATCTCCTTTCGCTGAACCGGTCGCCTACCTCCTCTTGACCGGCCTTCCTTTGCAAGGTGAGCTCCTTCTTCCTCCTTCTTCCTTTCTTTGTCTTCTTTCTTCTCCTTCTTCTCCCTTTTCTTCCCTTTCTTCTTAAGCTTCTTCTTCTTCCTTAACCCTATTTTGCTTCTCATTTGTTGTGTGAGGTTAATTTCGGCTAAGTGAAGTTTAGATCGAGCTCTCGTGGTGTGTACGTCATTGCACATCTGGTTCATTTAATTTCTGAGAAAATGCACTAATTCTTCATATTAGATTTCATGGTATTTGGCATTGTTGATTTTGGGAATTATGTAGTAATTTATTTCCTTCTAGTTTGTTGATCTTTTGAATGGCAAACTAGTATGTGGCCTTGCTTTTACTTCATGTCATGTGGTTTAGAGCCTAGGTGTGAACTACCAAATGTATGAGAGGTTGTGTTATTTCTTTGTAAAGTCATGCACATAAGGTGTTTGAGCGAATGCCTTTAATAAATCCTTATGATATTTTGTAGGTGGATTTATGAGACATACGGAGAGTTCCTATTTGAATATTTTGCAAGCATGATTAGATCTAAGGTTTCATTCTTCTTTCATAAGTATTGGACCAACAAGTTTATAGTAAATGTTGATGGGTCTCAAGTAAGGTTTTGGGTGATATGTGCCAACAAAATACCTTAGAGAGATTACTTCCTTTTATTGCTTCTTTCATTTGGATAATATTCATGCAAAGTTTCGATGTTAAATAGGAATGCATACACACACAAATGTGCTCAAGTAGCTATTATTATGAGGATTACATTGGCCCTTATCTTGTGTGTGTGAAAGAAGTAAGACAAAATGTATATGAGCACTTGATTTAATAAAAAAAAAACTTGGTATGTGCTTTATGATTCAACTTGTAACTGTCAAAAACATCTTTCCCTACACGCATATGACCTCTTTTTTTAGAAGATTTGGAATGTTTCTTTTATGTCATATTTGGGAATGAAAGATTTTGTCTTTTTCTTACAAAAGCGAATGTTTGGAACATTTCTTTTATGAGGTTTTAAAGTGGTTTCTTGTTGAAAGGCGGCTTATGTACAAAGTTTTATATTTGGCGAGGTTTTGACATTAAAGAGTATTTGCATTCAAGAATATATTCCAATGTCATGTACGCTTTCGATGAAGAGCAAATTCATGTGCTTGTTAGAAAGTTTATATGCTTGAGAATGTTGAGTATTTATGCCGAGACCAACTCCACAATACAACGCGAAAATTTGGATAGTCGTCGTTACTAAAGTTTTATCTCTTGTGATGCATATACTTGGTAGATCTTGTTAAAAAAAAAAAAGAAAAGGTTTGAACTATGAGTTGGTATCTTCCATAGAACTACATAAGTTACTTTTACACCTAAAGTTTGTTCTAAATGTCATTCATCGATAAAGTTTGTGAATTTGGTTGTATAGATTTACTTGGTTGGCATGAAAAATTTGATTGTTGCTAAGTATTGTGTTGGTTGTTCATCCCAAGACAAGAAAACCTTTGATACTTGAGAAGCATCTATCGAAATGTCTATAAGCATCCATAATTCATTGATCGGCTGGGTGATCTTGCATCGTCATCATTCTTCTATAGAAGTAATTTCTTATTCTCCAAGATATTGATATTAGTGAACATTTCTTATGATTGGTGAGTTTTGTTGTTTAGGCGTTACACTCTAATGATGGAAAGAGTATTTGTTCTCTTGTGTAGTTTGGTTGGGTGAACCCAATCAAGTAGGCATTTGAAACCTATTTCTCTTGCTAGCATGTTCAATGGAATCTTGCAAATTTTGCTTACATAATACTTATGATAATGCTTTAATAAAAATTTATGGTTGCTTTCCCAAAAAAAAAAAAGATGGCATTTAGCATTCTCCCCGCCTTCTTTTCCATATGCATGTTCGGGTGCTTCCTTGTGGGATCGATCACATAAATCATAAAATTTCTTTATATAGAGTATTAGTAGTTTTGTGATAAATCATGTCTATGAATATTAGCTTTCATGGTAGCTCGCTTTGTATAACTTCGCAGCCATTATACGCCAAGTTGTTTGTAAAAAAAAAAATACTGTTGGAAAGAGACTAAAAATTGTTTGATATATATTGGAGCTTTGTATGAAGCACCTTTTATTTTGAAATGTTGCTAATATGTCACTTAGAAGTTTGCAAGCAAAAAAAAAGAGGGAGAAGGAAGAGTGGCTTCCTTAGGTAGTTCTTACTTATGAAGTTTGTTGGCATATTTGTTGATTCCGTCCAAGCATTGTCTAAAGATTTAAGAATATACTGGGCATGAAAGTTTTATGTATCATCTCTATTGCTCTCCGTTGTAGTATGTGATATGAATTGTTGGACAAATTTTGTCATGTGCCAAGCATTTATATGAGTATTCAAAAGCATGATTTCTATGTATTTTTGAAAATAGGGTTCCAAACATGAGTTACTCTTCTTTGCTAAGGCTTTCTAAAAAAAAAAAAAAAAAGAAACCTCGTTGTTTTGAAACTATTTAAGCATAAAAAATGTTGAGATCATCTTTTCTTTCCAAAGTTTAAACTTCCTGCGAATGAGATGTTGATGTTCACTTTGCATACATCTCGAAACATGTATGGTTGGAATGTGATCAGTATAACTTTGTACTTAATGACTTGGGCTAAATTGGAGGAGTGTAGTTGGCACCTATGGAAATACTTACAAAAATCATATGTTTGACACTTGATACTATCAAAGTAAGTTTGCGGATTGGCATTAAAATGTTATTAGGAATATTAGATGACTGGTGAATGTGGAAACTAGAATTTGTTGGAGAATGGTTATACATCTCATGTTCCAAATCTATATTTTGTTTGATATAATGTCCTTTTCACTTGAGTTCCGAAATGATGACATGAGAATCTCTTCCTCTTGTTAAGTACATGTAGCTCAAATGTTGGATCGGAAAAGTTTTATGCTTTATAATTTTGTTCTTATTCATCCATGTTTGGCACAAAAGAAAGTGAAAAGTTGAAGCATTACATGGATATTTTCTCTAATTTCTCCCATAAAAGCATGTACCCCTCTTGCTTGCAATTATATGTATCTTTTAATGTCATAATAAAAAAAAAACATCTGTCTACCTTCATGTTTGTAGATATTTGAACTTATAAGTATTTCCCAATAGCGCATATTTAATTGGCAATGATAGCTCATGCACTTATGATTGAAGAGTAGTTTATGTCACTCTAAATGGTTTTTCTTCCGTTAGCATTTGAGGTAGTATGCATTTGCGGATTTCGACTTTCTTTTTTTAAGTAAAATTGAATAGCCTCTTTTACTTGTAGTTCGTTGTTGGAAAGATGATGCTTTGGAAAGTTTTGAGAGCTCTTCTTTTTGCATTGTAGAGTTTTGTGAATGTCTCTGTGGTTGAAAAGTTTTTGTTTTCTTTAGGAAATACTTGGTAGTAAAAGATTTTTGTGGATGACTTTATAGTTAGAATTTGTACGAATTGTTTTATATCGAGAAGTTTTGTCGAATGTTTTGTGAATTGTTTTAAGACGAGGTTTTATAGCGTGTTTTGTGAATGTTTCTCAAATGGAGGGCTTCTTAGTGCCCGTTTGTTTGAGGAACTCTCACAAACTACCCCATTCCAAATGAAAGGAGGCACTTGATTGTTAGTCGTTTTGGGTAGAATTTTGTGTCAAAAGGGAAGGGATTTTGGTAGTTAACTTTGGGAAAGTTTTGTGTGGTAGTTATTTTAGAAGTTCTTGCAAATTATTTTGAGATCTATAATTTTGTGATTAGACTTGTGTAGTAAGGTCCTTTAGTGACTTTTGGAGACAAATGATATTTTCTCATTTGAATTAATTCACTTAGTGTTTGGTTTCTAAAAGATGAATTTTGGAATTTTAAACTTTAGGTAGATCCGTGTTGGAAAGCCTTTAGTGTCCTCTTGGAGTAAGTAATCCTCACTTAAGTTAGCTTTCTTTAAGGTTAACTTTTAAAATATAGAATGTCAGATGAACACAAACTAGAGAGTATAGTTGTAAGTTTAGTGTTAGGAATTTGTTTCCTTTAGTTATTTTGGGCCTTGTTTAAAGGGTAACTAGATTGTTCGAGTCGAGTCTCGTATCAAGTGCCTCGTTTGGAGTGGGAACAGCAAAGGGCATTGTTGCTATTATAGGATGCACTTGACTTCTACGAAGTGTATCCAATAACAACGATGCCTACACCCCTTTTTTTATTTGATTTTTTTTTTTTTTTTCTTTTTTTTCTCTCGTTGTTTTCTTCCTTGTTCGTTTTATGTTCTTGGTGCTACATGCTTGCAAAACAAGGAGAACTTAAAGAATAACAAAAGGTACGTTCTAGTTTTTATTGCATTTTTCATTTTCTTACACTGTTGTTTATTTATAGAACTGCTCTAATACATGTCTTTTCTATGTCTTGCGAGGTACTATTTTGGAGAGCAATGGATAAGGAACGCTTGGAGCTGGAGCTAGGACAATGGGATCCTGAGCATCAGTCGTCCTTACTCATCTAGTAGGGGTGCTACGGGCGGAACCACCGGGTCGTAGCCTCCGGTGCTGTAAGTTTACTAAAACTTAGAAAATCTTTAGGGGCCTAGATGATTGTGCGCTTCCCACCCTTAGGGCCTTAGAAACTTCAATTATATATTTAGGATTGCTTTTATCTTCTTTTAGATCCCTAAAATCTCGTGACATCCGTATAGAGGTCTTAGGAATTAGAAAAACAATACAACTTTTTATCCTACAACACTAGTGACATCTAAGGATAAAAATTAAGGACTGAGTCTTAGAAAACATAGACTTAGGATGCATGCTCCCTATAGGATAGAGACATTAAAACAACAGAAAAACTTAGTGACACGCTTTCCTAGATTCAGGTTTTATTTTCTTAATCTACTAATAATCAACCAACTAATTCCAATCTAATTCTTAAAAATCTATTAAAACACTTAACTCTTAACTAAATTTTAATTAACATTCATAATCATTAAATTACAATTTTAAATCATAAACTTAAATTAATTCTAACTAATCTAATAATCAATTTCTAACCCATTTAAAATCTAAAAGAGGTAGATTTAATTAGGCGATCAAATACTAAATTAAAAATTCATTAGGATAAAACACTTCTAAATATCAAACTTTAGAATAACTCTTAAAACCCATCAACCAATTTGATTAATAAAACATTTAATACACATTTTTCTTTTCTTTTAATAACAAACTAAAATAATCAAACAAAATTAATTATCACTGGGTAACCCAGGCCTACGAGGCTATTAAGTTAGCCCCAAGGAGGGTGAAATAAACCTCACGGCCTCGGTGTGAAACAAAGGTGATAGTTAATCAAACATTAAAAATAAAACATCCTAAAAATCAATTCTAAAACACTAATATTTAAACTTTAACTAAAAAACTCTTCTTTGTCCCTTTCAACAAACAAATCAAATATACATACAACTCTAATTAAATTAACCCTATATAAGATCTACCAAAACCACACAGCTTTCACACACTTAGATGAGTTTGCTAGGACACGACTATTAGCTTTAGGTTAGGATGTTGTTCTGCTTTACTTTTCTGTACTTTGTTGTGACGCTCTGCATGTGACCTATGTGCTGGTTGTTGTTTTTGCTACCTATTGTAGCTTTTCTGCTGTGTTGTTTTCGTACTGCTTTCTTTTAGCTTTTCTTTTCTGCACTGTGGTTGTGACGTTAGAATACCCATAGGTTAGGCACGCTCTTTTATACTAATGCTGTCTTCTTGCAGGTGGCCGTGCTCATATAATGCTGCTAAAAAGGGGCTAAAATTAATAAATAATATATAACTGCTTTAGGTACCTGCTTCAGCTGCTTAGCCCCCAATAATCAGAGCACGGCCAAGTGATTGATGTGCGCATTTTTTTTTATTCACATATATAACTGCTTGGGTGAAATTTTTATTATAACTGCTTAGGATAACCCCTGCAGGAGAGTCTAGATTTTCTATTTTCTGATGTGATGTATTCGATAGTGATTATTGTGAAGATCTGAAAATAAGGCATTTTTAAAGAGATAGGAGTCCAAAGGGAAAAGTAAACCCTTACAGAGGGTTTCCTTTTTCATTTGGATATCCTTTTGGAGCGTTCACTACGAGGAGTCCAAAGGGAAAAGTAAACCCTTACAGGGGGTTTCCTTTTTCATTTGGGCATCCTTTTGGAGGACGTACTACAAGGAGCCCGAAGAGCTGAAGATGATCCAAGGACGAATCAAGGAAGAGAAGAAGAAGACTGAAGAAGTATAAAAATGCCTTATTTTAAGATTTGCGTCGTTCCCGGGTTGTTGTCGGTGGAGCCCGGCCACCTTTACTTACTGTACTTTGAGATGTAATATTGTATGGCACTTGCCATGGACACTCTTTTTCGTGGGATTTGTTTCTGTGTTGTGATTTACTTACTTTGTTTGCGCAGTAGAACCGGCATGCTTTTTATAGGTTTCTTTCTTGCATGTGCTTGTGTCTGACCGTTAGGCTCTTTAGGAATAAAATTTTTCTACTCGTAATTATTTAATAAAATTTAAGATTAACTCACATAGAAACATAACGACTCTAGGGAATAGCCGGAATCGTCCGGGGTGGCATACATGCATTCTCTCACCTCCTAGACAAATTTCCTCGCCTGCGGGTAGAGTCCGGATAATCTGGCCTATGAGGATGAAGTGCCGGACCTGGGGAAATTTAGTCATTCAAAAAATTATTTTATAAGGCCTTTTTTTAAAAAATTCATACATATTCGATTTGGAGACTTTAACCAGCATAAATTGCATTAGTAACTAATTAAAATTAAGATTTAATTGCATTAGTTTTAGGAGCATTATACCATTCATAAGTGTGGGATCAATTAGGAATTTCTCTAGTTGTCGATCCCAAATTTCAGTATCTAAACTACCCACCCTTCTTCATAAAGACTGGACAGCATGGATTTTATACGACTAGGTGGTTTTAGCTGGCTTTCTTTGTCAGACAAGGAGTAAGTCCAGATCGCATTAGCTAGGTCGTAGATGTTAGCGTTGTTTGTACAACACTACATCTTTTATAGATTTAGGGTCTAAAGGTGAGTGGTACGAGTGAACCACTATACACCTTATTGGTGGGTAAGCTATCCATCCTTTCGGAAGCTATAAATCCTACCCATCCGCGTCACACAGATGACGCCACCTCCTTCTTTCTCTCATGCATGTTAGAATGCTTCGTCTCTTTCTTTTTCTCCAGTTTCCACTTCTGCAAGCCTACCAGATGCTGACTGAACCCTGTATGATTGATCGAGCCAAGTTGGGACATTCCCCTTTGATTAGGAAAACCTAGAAATCCCTTGCACTAAACCCACTTTAGAGGAGATAATCTAACATCTCTAATCGAGAGTTTTCTTAGATCAAGGTCTAAGATGTAATTAACTACGGGGGCTTGCGCCCGTAGGAAACCGATCCCCACAATCAAATAAACCCTATTCAGTGCTGATGTATCGGATAGGGGAAATCTCGTGAATTTAGGGTTATAGATATTATTATCCATCGAGGTGCGTAGGTGAAAACCCGCTATCCTCCATGGCTAATCGTATCTATAACTCCATCTGCTCTTCCATCGACCTGCTTGTGTCGATTGTAAAGGTCTACGACCATTTTGTCCTACGGGATGGTGTGATCGTACTCTTTGCATTCGAACCACACGAGCGGAAACCTTTCGGAGACCCACAGTTCCAAAATCCAACATTTCTTTATTTTGTATACACAAAAAAATTGGGCTATTACAACATAAAATTAGTCATTTCCTGACGATTTTATCCGCCACAAATTTTCTTGCAACAGTTTTAAAACCACTATATGCCCGCTATAATTGCAATGAATTACAACTACATTTTGCGGTAGTTTTATGAATGCTGGGGAAGACATACAAAGTGCTAGTTATAGAAAGGGTTTTAACCGCCACAATATTACATAATTATAGCATTTTAAATCGTCACTGTTAGCTAAAAAAAATTGATTCACATAATTGTGGCAGTTAAAATCGCCACTATAGTCCATAAATTAAAAACAAACAGAATTCATAACATATAACTCATTAATTAGGATGAATTTCATGTTTGATTGGTTTACTTAATCACTTTGAAATAAATATAATACGATAGATAATTATTTGGTCAAATATCCATTTTAATTAAACAAAAATTTATGATCAAATACAAGCATAGATAATCAAATTATGTTCACATACTCTTTGTGAGAGCTCGTTCCTTCGATTTGCTGTCTGAATCTGATTTTTCTCCCAGGATCGTCCGGGACGATATTGAGATCGTCCAGGACGATCAGTGTATTGAAACAGCTGATTTTTCTGGAATGGGATCGTCCAGGCCGATTTTGGATCGTCCTAGGACGATCAGATACGACAAGAATCCCGAGAGCAAAATCGAAATTATCGTCCTGAGGAATCGTCCTGGACGATTGGAATTTGTTCACATCGTCCTGGACGATGTGGCGATCGGCAGGGCCGATCAGGCTTATGATATAAGGAAATCAGCTCGTTTTGAGGAGAGAGAAAAATCATTTTATAAAATAAAAATATCTGAGGAGAGAGAAAGAGAAGGAAAGCGAAGGAAAAGCTTGGTTTCGGAGGCCGCGGAGCGCTTTTCGTCCGTCACCGCTGTTGAGCAATTTGTTTATCTCGCTGTAAGGACTCTGAATCCTATTTCTGTTTTCGAAGATGTTGAGTTTTGGTCGTTCTGTGCTCAGATTTGTATTTTCGTTACCGAAAAACGCGCCGTATTTTGTATTGACGAAACTTTCACCGCACAACTTTTGATATGTTATTGATATGATTATTCTACACGTTTTGAGTATTTTCTGTAACAATTCTACCGGTTATTTTGGGTTCTGTGCGATTTTGATCGAATAGAAAAATATCAGGATGTCTGAAAATGTTGCTTCAGTAGAATAAAAGTCTTATATTATTGCTGTGAACGTTCTGTGGTAATTTGGTGAATTTCTGTTTTGGGTGAATTTTTTGTGTAAATTCTATATACTGCCGTTATGCCGCTGGATTTTCGTACGATTTCCGATTCTCCCGAAATTGATGATTTGAATGCATATGAATGTGACTATCTGATTATTGCTGCTGAAAGACAAGTGGAACCTGGTTGAACGTTGGTTGGAGATTGACTTGACCTATATAGGATGGTGGGCCGACGGGCTTTCCTTTAAACATCGACTATGGATATCTACAACAGCACTATGGATGGGAGTCATAAGGGGTTTATAGAAATGCCGACGGGCGGCCGACGGGCAATAGAGTGACGACTCTTTATTGAAACCAACGTATGGATATCTACAACAGCAATATGGATTCTACAACAGCACTATGGATTTCTACAACAGCAACATAGCTATTGTTTATACTTGTTCAGTAAGATTGTATGAATTTGCATATGTATGATATTGCATTGTATGATTTCCTGATATGCATTGACTTATTGATTTCTGATTGATTTATTGACATTGATGGATTTGACGGATTTATTGATTTTTGACTGTGTACGAATTTCTTTGAGTTTGACGTGTATTGATTGAGCTGGATTTATCGATTCGCCTGCCGCTGCATAGACTCGTTAAACTGACGTTTTACTGATTGGATTTATCGACGGATTCATGGGTTTCTGTTATTGCACGATTTCATTGATATTGTGTTGATTCATGGATACCGACACTGCTATGGATATGGATGTTGTATTGATTTGTGGATATAGATACCGACATTATTGATTCATCGATATTATGAATTTATTGATTCACGGACATGATTGATACTACTGATATGGATACTGATACTATAGATCCACTGATGCATTGATTTATAGTACCGATCATTGATAGATTGATTGATTGATTGGATTGATTGTTTATTGATTATCGATTTGATTGTTTTATTGCATTGATTGATTTCAATTGGTTGCCGATCGTATGGATTTATTTCAACTGCTCTTACGATGTATTGATTTGATCATTTTATTAGATTCTGAGCCGATTGATAGTATTGACTTGTAGCATCGTTCGTTGTCGTCATTAGACTGTTATTGTAATGGATATGGATACATACGCTGCCGTACCGATAGGGAGCAAATGAGATTGAACGATTGATTGATTTGCAAGTGTATGTTTTGATACGATTCCATTCTATTGATTTGGCTGATGCGTTAGATTGACACGATAGATAAGACGGCTAAATGACTGTATTGATGTTATCGATTACTATGATAGATACGGTAGAGAGCTGATTGATGCATTGATTTCTTGAGCTTCTTGGATTCCCTACTGTTCATTGATTTTATTGATTTCTGTTCCGTATTGATTTCCGTACCTGCATTGATTCATTGATCATGTACGACTGATCGATTTGACTTGATTTGATTGACCTGCATATTGTTTCCAGTGTTGTGCTTTGATTTCAGTTTTAGGCTTTGGTGACCTGCTGGGCTATTTAAGCTCATTATATGTGGTTAATATTTCAGATGCAGAGCCTCCCGAGTGATGCTTCTTCGGTTGATAGTGTAGCTTTGTTTTGTAGCCTTGGTAGACTTCTGTTTTGTAGCCGTCTGGCTATTGTATATGATCTTTTGGACGCTTCTGTTGATTGTATATATGTTGATATGTGGATTATTGTAGTTGCTGTATTTCTTTCCTGTAATGCAATTATCTCTGGATGACTGTATTGATACGAACGAGAAGAAGAAAGAAAAAAAAAAGAATGTCAGACGAATCCTTCCACTATTGATGTCTGGGATGTTACAATTGGTATCAGAGCGAGTGTAGTAAAAGGATTTGTTTATATCCAGATTGATAGTGATAATTGCATTATTTAATTTATTTTGTTTTACGTGTTTGACTTCCCCGATTTTGTTTGACTCGAATGATTTGTATTGATCAGGCCAATGGATCCGAAAGGAAAGACAGTTGAGTCTGCTACTAATCTCCCGCTTACATCTGAAAACATGAATAAGTTTGCTGACATGGTTGCTCAGATGGTGAGTGACAAGCTAGCAAAACGCTCTGGGCGTAGTAAGAAAAGTGGGGAAGGTAGCAGAGCAAGAATTAATGTTTGTACATGTTGTGGAAAGAGACATTTGGGACAGTGTTATCGGAGAACAGGGCAATGCTTCCGATGTGGTGGATATGGACATAGAATGACTGATTGCCCAAGTTCTGGACTTAGGCAAGGACCTGTTCCGACTGTTCAGACTGAAAATGTACAAGCCATGATGGAAGATGTTCCTTCAGTGCCTGCTGATGTGACTGGTACGAGTTTAGTTATTGTCTGTTCCGATGTGATTTGTACGATTTTTCCGATTGATTGGATTTATTTTGTTTCGTTTTGCTCCGAACACCTAAGGGAAATGTCGGGACGACATTTTTCTAAGGTGGGGAGATTGTGAGAGCTCGTTCCTTCGATTTGCTGTCTGAATCTGATTTTTCTCCCAGGATCGTCCGGGACAATATTGAGATCGTCCAGGACGATCAGTGTATTGAAACAGCTGATTTTTCTAGAATGGGATTGTCCAGGCCGATTTTGGATCGTCCTGGGACGATCAGATACGACAAGAATCCCGAGAGCAAAATCCAAATTATCGTCCTGAGGAATCGTCCTGGACGATTGGAATTTGTTCACATCGTCCTAGACGATGTGGCGATCGACCGGGCCGATCAGGCTTATGATATAAGGAAATCAGCTCGTTTTGAGGAGAGAGAAAAATCATTTTATAAAATAAAAATATCTGAGGAGAGAGAAATAGCAGAAAAGCGAAGGAAAAGCTTGGTTTCGGAGGCCGCGGAGCGCTTTTCGTCCGTCACCGCTGTTGAGCAATTTTTTTATCTCGCTGTAAGGACTCTGAATCCTATTTCTGTTTTCGAAGATGTTGAGTTTTGGTTGTTCTGTGCTCAGATTTGTGTTTTCGTTACCGAAAAATGCGCCGTATTTTGTATTGACGAAACTTTCACATCACAACTTTTGATATGTTATTGATATGATTATTCTACACGTTTTGAGTATTTTCTGTAACAATTCTACCGGTTATTTTGGGTTCTGTGCGATTTTGATCGAATAGAAAAATATCAGGATGTCTGAAAATGTTGCTTCAGTAGAATAAAAGTCTTATATTATTGCTGTGAACGTTCTATGGTAATTTGGTGAATTTCTGTTTTGGGTGATTTTTTTGTGTAAATTCTGTATACTGCCGTTATGCCGCTGAATTTTCGTACGATTTCCGATTCTCCCGAAATTGATGATTTGAATGCATATGAATGTGACTATCTGATTATTGCTGTTGAAAGACAAGTGGAACCTGGTTGAACGTTGGTTGGAGATTGACTTGACCTGTACAGGATGGTGGGCCGACGGGCTTTCCTTTAAACATCGACTATGGATATCTACAACAGCACTATAGATGGGAGTCATAAGGGGTTTATAGAAATGCCGATGGGCGGCCGACGGGCAATAGAGTGACGACTCTTTATTGAAACCAACGTATGAATATCTACAATAGCAATATGGATTCTACAACAGCACTATGGATTTCTACAACAGCAACATAGCCAGTGTTTATACTTGTTTAGTAAGATTGTATGAAATTGCATATGTATGATATTGCATTGTATGATTTCCTGATATGCATTGACTTATTGATTTCTGATTGATTTATTGACATTGATGGATTTGACGGATTTATTGATTTTCGACTGTGTACGGATTTCTTTGAGTTTGACGTGTATTGATTGAGATGGATTTATCGATTCGCCTGCCGCTGCATAGACTCGTAATTTATCGATTCGCCTGCCGCTGCATAGACTCATTAAACTGACGTTTTACTGATTGGATTTATCGACGGATTCATGGGTTTCTATTTTTGCACGATTTCATTGATATTGTGTTGATTCATGGATACCGACACTGCTATGGATATGGATATTGTATTGATTTGTGGATATAGATACCGACATTATTGATTCATCGATATTATGGATTTATTGATTCACGGACATGATTGATACTACTGATATGGATACTGATATTATAGATCCACTGATGCATTGATTTATAGTACTGATCATTGATTGATTGATTGGATTGATTATTTATTGATTATCGATTTGATTGTTTTATTGCATTGATTGATTTCAATTGGTTGCCGATCGTATTGATTTATTTCAACTGCTCTTACGATGTATTGATTTGATCATTTTATTGGATTCTGAGCCGATTGATAGTATTGACTTGTAGCATCGTTCGTTGTCGTCATTAGACTGTTATTGTAATGGATATGGATACATACGCTGCCGTACCGATAGGGAGCAAATGAGATTGAACGATTGATTGATTTGCAAGTGTATGTTTTGATACGATTCCATTCTATTGATTTGACTGATGCATTAGATTGACACGATAGATAAGACGGCTAAACGACTGTATTGATGTAATTGATGTTATCGATTACTATGATAGTTACTGTAGAGAGCTGATTGATGCATTGATTTCTTGAGCTTCTTGGATTCCCTAATGTTCATTGATTTTATTGATTTCTGTTCCGTATTGATTTCCGTACCTGCATTGATTCATTGATCATGTACGACTGATCGATTTGACTTGATTTGATTGACCTACATATTATTTCCAGTGTTGTGCTTTGATTTCAGTTTTAGGCTTTGGTGACCTGTTGGGCTATTTAAGCTCATTATATGTGATTAATATTTCAGGTGCAGAGCCTCCCGCGTGATGCTTCTTCGGTTGATAGTGTAGCTTTGTTTTGTAGCCTTGGTAGACTTCTGTTTTGTAGCCGTCTGGCTATTGTATATGACATTTTGGACGCTTCTGTTGATTGTATATATGTTGATATGTGGATTATTGTAGTTGCTGTATTTCTTTCCTGTAATGCAATTATCTCTAGATGACTGTATTGATACGAACGAGAAGAAGAAAGAAAAAAAAAAAGAATGTCAGACGAATACTTCCACTATTGATGTCTGGGATGTTACACTCTTAATTAGTAATGATGCTAAGGGTCTACATAGGGCTGTCAATAATTGACACGACCCTAAAACTCGACTCGAACACGACCCATAATTTTCGGTTTGGACATGACCCGTTTGAAAAACGGGTCGGGTTCGGGTTCATAAAAGTGGCCCGGATTGAATTTCGGGTTGGGTCCGGCTTAACCCGGAAACCGGTTAACTAACCCGTTTCGACCCGCGATCTTATTTCACGCGGCGTGAGTGTGGGACAGCGGGATTCATCATTCATTACATATTAGGGTTTACGCAATTACGCCTTTCGTTATTCTCATTTCACGCGCCGTAAAATCGAGCTCTCCTCTTCTCCTTCGCTGCTTCGTTTAGGGTTTCTGAATATCGATTTCTTCTCTACAGATCTCCTCGATCTGTCGACGATTTTCTCTCTTCTCATTCTCTTGGTTCGTGGTTTCGTGGTGTTCATCGTGCACATCTGATTTGGCTCAATAGGAACACTTACATCTCTCGTTGTTTGTATCTCTCATCTTTTTTTCCTTTCTTCTCCTTTTAGAAGCATAATATATGAGCATAGGAGAGATTTCTCTTGCTGTGTTGCTGTTTGATCAACATTTTACGAAGTTCCTTTTGGGGGAGGGTTTTTCCGATTTTCTAGTGCAAATGAGCCAAGTCGAGCTCAATTTTCTAGTTTTTTTGTTCAGTTTATGCTGGTTTTTCTGTTAGGTTACTGCAGTTATGCACTTATGCGTTGGAAACGAGCCAAGTCGAGCTCTATGTTATCGTATTTATGTTTAGTTTCTGCTAATTTTTTCTGTTCACTTACTACTGTTATTTCTGTGCAATTGAGCTTGTCGAGCTCTATGTCCTGATATTTCTGTGCAGTTTCTGCTGTTATTTCTGTGCAAACGAGCCAGGTGGAGCTCTATTTTCTTGTATTTCTGTGCTGTTTCTACTGTTATTTCTATGCAATTTTACTGTTATTTATGTGCAGTTTCTGCTGTTATTTCTATGCAGTTTCTGTTGTTATTTCTGTGCAGTTTCTGCTGTTATTTCTGTGCAGTTTCTGCTGTTATTTCTGTGCAGTTTCTGCTGTTATTTCTGTACAGTTTATGCTGTTATTTCTATGCAAACGAGCCAGGTTGAGCTCTATGTTCTAGTATTTCTATGCAGTTTCTGCTGTTATTTCTGTGCGGTTTCTACTATTATTTCTGTGCAATTACTGCTATTTTTTCTGTTTAGTTACCGCTCCTAGTTATTACTAAGTATTTGGAGTAACAAGCCTTCAACCCATTAAGTATTGAAGTCATACTTCTTTTTAGTGTAGGATGGTTGCCTTGGGCAGTTATTTGGCCGTTATAAAGTCTCAATGTTTTACGTGTATTTTTTGAAAAAGAAATTTAACAAATAGCATTATGAAGTTGTAATATTTTCTAATTTTTTTTGTTAGATGGAGGATTCCAATACCATTCATGGGAATTCTTCTTTTGCTGAAAATGAAGAAGCCCAAACTTGTGAAATATCTGTAGAGCCCTCTAACGAGCAATGTAATGATGCGACAGTTACTAAGAAACGACGAAGAATGACCTCAGTTGTTTGGGGCCATTATGAGATGTTATCTAATACGAAAGATGGAAAAGAAAAATATAAATGTAAGAAATGTGGTAGTACTTATCTATGTGATAGCAAAAATGGAACCGATAATCTTAGATGCCACCTTAAAAATTATAAGAAAAGAAATATGCGTGATATAGGACAGTTGATCTTACAAACCAACACTGAATCTTCAATATCTATGTTTGATGACAAGTTTGATCATGCTGAATTTTGTGACTTGTTTACTGCTTCTATCATCATGCATGATTTGCCCTTTCAATGTGTGGAATGGGTTGGACTTCGAGCAATTTTGTTATATCTTCGCCGCGACTTGCAATTAATTTCTAGAAACACTACTAGAAATGATTGCAAAAGATTATTCATTAAGGAGAAATGTAATTTAATGGAAAAGTTATCTAAAGTCACTAGCATGGTTTGCTTAATTCGACCTTTGGACATCTATAATTACTGATGGTTTTATTTGTTTAACTGTTCATTATATTGATAATGATTGACATTTGTAAAAGAAAATTATTACTTTTGCATTCATGCCACCTCCCCATAATGAAATTTCATTATTTGAGCAGTTACAGTTGCTTTTGGTTGAATGGAAAATAGAAACCAAGCTATTCAGTATTACTTTGGATAATGCTTCTGCAAATAATAGTTTAGTTGATTATCTAAGAAATCATTTGAATTTGCGTGGTGCCTTGATAATGGAGGGTGCTTTTTTTCATATACGTTGCACAGCACATATCATTAATCTTGTAGTTCAAGAAGGTTTGAAAGATATTGCTTCATTTCAGAAGGATGCCTATACACCTAGGAAATCTGAATTAGACATCTACCTAGATGAACCTAAGCTTGCTAGCAGAGTATTGATTTAGACATTTTAAAGTTTTGGCAAGGAAACCAATATAGATTTTTTAGTCTTTCAGTAATGGCTCGTGATGTACTATGCATTCCAATAACAACAGTAGCATCTGAAAGTGCATTCAGCAATAGCGGTAGAATTTTAGATCAATACTGAAGTGCATTAAAACATGATATTATCGAGGCACTAATTTGTGCTTAGGGCTAGTTATACGGAGAGCATAGTGATTATTCATTCATCTTACAGTTTTTGTTTAAGATCTCATTGTACTAATTTATTTTTTAATACATGCATTATTGCAGCATTAAAAGACCCCGAAATTGATGCAATAACTGAGTATATCCTAAATTTAGATGTGAACAACAATGAAGGAGATGTTGGTGACAGCTCAGTTGTTGGATGAAATTTATTTGCTATCTAATTTTTCTTTAAGTTGATGTAATGAACTATTTTAATTCCTGGCTTACTGGGATGGTTGGATGGGATGCTATTTTTTTTGCCTATTTTCATATTTATGATGATATTAATGGTTTGGCTGGGATGGTTGCCTATTTTTACATTTATGATGCTATTGCTGGTTTGCTGGGATGGTTTGCTGAAAAAAAATAATAAAAACTATACAGAAATAATAGAACAGAAATAAATTTAGTGATTTTTCTGGAATGTTGGTTGGGTTGCTGGGTTTGCTGTCTTGGTTTTTCTAGGCAGATGTCTTGAAATGCTGGGTTGATTGTCTTTAAATATTTAGGGTGTTGAGTTTGCTGTGTTTAGGGTGTTGTTACTTTAGTTGCTGGGTATCTGGGTTACTTTGGTTGCTGGGTTTGCTAAGTTGTTGCTGGATGCTTCAAGAAACCCAGGGATGTTGGTTGGCTATGTTGTTGCTGGGTTGACAGGGTTGTTGCTGGGTGCTTGAAGAAGCCAAGGGATGTTGTTTGTTGTTGCTGGGTTGACAGGGTTGGGTTGTTGATGGTTGGCTGTGTTGTTGCTGGTTTGCTGGGTTGGTTGCTGTCTTGATTTTTCTGGGCAGATGTCTTGAAATGCTGGGTTGGTTGTCTTTAAACATTTAGGTTGTTGAGTTTGTTATGTTTAGGGTGTTATTATTTTGGTTACTGGGTAGTTGGGTTACTTTGATTGCTGGATTTGCTCTGTTGTTGCTGGGTAACTGGGTTACTTTGGTTGTTGGGTTTGCTGTGTTGTTGTTGGGTGCTTCAAGAAACCCAGGGATGTTGGTTGGCTATGTTGTTGCTGGGTAGACAGGGTTGTTGCTGGGTGCTTGAAGAAGCCTAGGGATGTTGTTTGTTGTTGTTGTGTTGTTGTTGGGTTGATAGGGTTGGGTTGTTGATGGTTGGCTGTGTTGTTGCTGATTTGCTGGGTTGGTTGCTGTCTTGGTTTTTCTGGGCAGATGTCTTGAAATGCTGGGTTGGTTGTCTTTAAACATTTAGGTTGTTGAGTTTGTTGTGTTTAGGGTGTTGTTATTTTGATTGCTGGGTAGCTGGGTTACTTTGGTTGCTGGGTTTGTTGTGTTGTTGCTGGGTGCTTCAAGAAGCTCAGGGATGTTGGTTGGCTGTGTTGTTGCTGGGTTGGTTGCTGTCTTAGTTTTTCTGGGCAGATGTGTTGGTTTGCTGGTTTGATTGTTGTCATGTTTATTTCTGGGCAGATGTCTTTGGTAGCTGAGTTTGCTGTGTTTAGGGTGTTGTTGCTTTGGTTGAAGGGTAGATGGGTTACTTTGGTTGCTGGGTTTGCTGTGTTGTTGTTGGGTGCTTCAAGAAGCCCAGGGATGTTGGTTGGCTGTGTTGTTGCTGGTTGGTTCGGAAAGGATTGAAAGTTGAGCAGCGATGATGAGTACCGTTCTAAACTTATTGTGAAGTCAATTGTGGGAAAAAAGTTATTGCAACCAGGTGGCATTTGCTTTATCATCTAATCAACCAGATACTAAGTATAAAATACAAATTGCCGCCTTGGATGACAATATCTCAATTCGCAAGTCCACAACCGCAAAAAAATTATATTGTTGACTCACATTTTATTAAATGATGAATTATTTGGAGGGTTAATCTGAGCTAATAACTCAAGCTTTCAACTAATTCATGGATTTAAAATTATATCTATTTAATTGTTTATATTTTTTGCAGTTAGCTTATATCTCCATGAGGGCAGGCACAAGACTTCAAGGAGTTGAAATTTCTGTAAATTGTAATTATGGTTTGAAATTTTTGTAAATTGTAATTATTTATTTAATTTATTTGTTAGTTTAATATTTTGTATAATTTGTATATTGTAATTAGGAAATTGCTTTTGATTCCTAAATAAAATTTTTATTTATGCAAATATTTGTTTAAAATATTATGTATTGCTGGTTTTAAATTTCTTTTTAAATTTTTTATTTATGCGAATGTCTCGGGTTAGCGGGTCATTCCAGGTTAACTCGAACCCGACCCGTGACCCGATTTTGACTCCCCTAGGTCTACATATTGAAGATGTGACAATATTCAAGTTGAATTGCTAAAATAACCTAAGAATGTTTGGTAAATATTCCATATCAAGCGTGCTCTTGCTGTTGTCGAATTAATACATCTCCATTCAAGAATTTCTAAAGTAAAATTAATTTTTCCTACTTCAATCTGACAAGTTTTCTTCACTTAAAAAAAAAAATTTGAAATTTAGAATATTGGTATTGGCAGTAAGAGTTCGGAAATTTTAAGATTAATTTTTATTGGAAAATTACAGTACTTACTCGTTGTGCATACACATTTGAACTGAGTAACACGATTTTTTTTTTTAATATTGTTCTTAAATTTATTTTCATATTTATGGTTGTTTTCTTGTTTCCTGTTATGGAAACATATTGTTATGAACTAAGATGCAAAACCTTTGGTTGATATTGATATCTCTCAATGATATTACAATTTTCCTTTCAATTTGGCAGCATATTGGCAGATATCCTATTTTTACTACATTACTGTTTAGACATGGGAAAGTTTCTTACTCGGAAAGTAATTGTTTCTTAATCATGCTACAAGCCATGTGACTGCTGACCAAAGTTGAAAGAAGTTGATGTGCTCAAAATGGAATTGAAAATTAAACTTATATAAATATAATAAAATCAAATTATTTATTTGAAGGCATGTCATAAAACCTACAAATATTTCAAATGACAACAGATGAAGAGAGATTAAGGGTGCGTTTGGGACGGCTGCAGCTGTCAGTAAAGCAGGTTGTGAAGTTACTGTACAGAAAGCTGCTTTTTGAAGTTGCTATATAGAAAACAATATTTTTTGTTTGGGTAGTATAACTGTAAAACTGCTTTGCTGCAGCTGTATAAGAACAATTTACATTACTACCCTCATTTAAAAAAAATTAAACTATATAAATTCAAAAAAATTCTCTTCCAGCTTTGCTGTCGTTGTATTGTCTTATGCAGCAACTTCATCTCTTAATAGATCACCCATATGAGCATAATGGCTATCAAAAATTGATCCAGAGATCAAAAGTTGCGGATAACAGAGCAAATTAAAAAATAAAACAAAGCAGTTTTATATATTATCAATGCCTTAGGGAGCAAATTAAAGAATAGATTATATGGCAGATTAGAACAGTAATAAATTATGTTTAACAAAATATAAAAACAACTTCTTTTTCATTAAAATTGTATGTAAACAAAACATAAAAACAACTTCTTTTGCATTAACATAGTTCATCTTTTTTTTCACATCAAATTCAATATATATCAAACAAATTTTGAAAATTTGATACTAAAAAAATCTTAAAGAACTCCAGCATGAACATTACAATGTTCCTTGATAAAAACCTTCAGTTGCGTAAGCCCAGAAATGCAATCACGAACAGTTTCCTTCAACAGTTGAACGTTGGAAAGGGTCCCACAAGACCCAACCATAATCAGCTTCTTCTACACGCATGATAAACATTACAGCAGCATTAGTTCTCGGATTGGCATACTATAAATATATTTTCATTGACTGGCTAATTTGCATTAACGGCACAAAATTCAAATAAGTGATTCAGATATTAGAAATGTTTATCTTGCACTAGACTATTACCAAATTGGTCTTGGATAGATTAGAAGTAACAGGTTATTTTCCGGGTTCATTTGAAGTGCTTCATGTTGACAAACAATTACTTCCAGAAAGTTCAATATATCAATAAAAATCATATCTTTGCACGGGTGAGACCAACATTGATTCTATGCCATTCTCCAAGTAACGAGGAAGTGCAGGAGAGTGCAGAACTGAATCTGAGACGATAATTGGTTACCTTGGACAGAGCGGTTGCCCGCAGAAGTCAGCATTACTTCTCAGATTTCTTTGCTTAAAGAACTTCAGCATGAACATTACAATGTTCCTTGATAAAAATATAACAATCAAATCATATGAAAACTAGAATGTTCATACAACAATTAAAAAAAAACTAAGATGATTTCTAATTCATTTCTTCATTAACCAATGTAGATGTGATTTGCTCCCGTAGTTGTATCATTTCCTCAGCACTTTCGCCATCTTGTGCCTCATGATCGATTTGTCTCATCTCCTTCATTATCTAATAATGTTTGGCCAATTCGATACTCATACGCTTCTGGAGGTATATATGATTGATCCCTATCACAAACATTGAATTCTGGATCATCACGAGAGGGATGACGTCGTATATAATTATGTAATGCCATCGTAGCCACTACTATTTTCACTTGCTTCTTAAATGGATATGTAGGCATATCACGCAATATAACCCACTTCTTTTTCCAAACACCAAATGATCTCTCAATCACATCTCGTAGTGAAGAGTGACGCTTGTTAAATGTTTCTTTTCTCCCACGTATAATTTGACTCCCTCTTTGAAAATCAGGAATATGATACTTTGTATCAGAAAATGGCTTCAAAAACCCTCGTTGCATCGGGTACCTAGCATCCACAAGATAATATTTATCTGTTTGTAATTTCACATTATTTAGTTAAAAAATTAGTAAGGTGGTTAATTACAATAGAGAAATACATACTTACTTGGTGGTGACATAGGAAATTGATGTTGCTGATTACGTATAGCAAATTTAAAAATACGACTATCATGTGCACTACCCTCTCATCCTGACATTACAAAAGTAAAACATATGTTGAAGTCACAAACTGCCATAATATTTTGCGTCGTTGAACCACATCGTCCTATATAAGCCACCTTTTCAGCAGTTGAAACACGAGCATCCACATGAGTTCCATCGATAGCTCCTATACAATCCTAATTGAGAAAAAAATGATTAGATATTTCATAAATATTTATAAATCATATAAGATTATAAAAATAGCATTTACCTTGAAATATGGCATATATCGATTGTCATACAAAATCTTCCTTGGAATATTTTCAAAACTAGGATTTATAGGCTTGATAACCAAACTTGATAATTTCACTAAAGCTTCCAATCCAATAGAGAAATACCTACTGATCGTCTCAGTAGAGTGTTGAAATCGCTCACATGTCGACCTTATTGATTCATTATGTGATAAAATATATAAGGTTATCGCAAGTACTTCTCTAGTAGTGGTCTTTGATGATCCATGTAGACCATGAACATTTTCCAAGTCATACAAAAGTTCTACAAAAATTGTTTGAGACATATGAAACATATTATGAAACCTCGTTGGATGGCCTTGTAGTAGCTCTCCAATCCAACTGTCTCCTCTATACGACGAGGTCATGCAAGGTGTCTTGTGAATATATGTCTCATAATATTCATTTATAAGACATAAAGCTGCAATTATAACTTTTTTGAGTTTTGCAATATCGGGTGACTCACTTGCATTCTCACTACATTCCATTCCTGCATAAATATAACAATATAAATGATCAAATATAAATGCAAATTTGAAGACACTATAAAGGTCTTGACTATCATATGTATTTGTAGATACAAACTTATAGAAAAGCACTACAAAGGTCTTGACTATAACGATCTATGAAACTATGCTGTTGTTGTATCACGATTTTCGTAGCAGTAACGAAGATATTGAACTCTTCGATCTGGACAAATTGTCATAAAAATTTCTCGTTTAATTGGATCTTCAAGAAGCTTTGTGGAGAACAGATAAAGTGGCAGATCTTCAAATGCTTCTGTTGTTTGTTCTAGAATTTTAATGGCAGCAGAAAGCAATGGTGCCTCAATTATTGACTATGATGAATTAATTCCAGAGCTGATGTTTGTGCATGAATTGACAAGCTGGGTAATTTGACTTCGTAGAAAACCAGATCCAATTTTTTTTTCCTACTACCGGTTGAAGTTGTAGAGGATGGTCGTTTGAACTGGCTGCACTCACTAATACTATCAAAACTTTGTGAAGGATCTTCAAAAGAATCAGTAGTAGTATCAAGTTTTTCAGTATCTCCATGAATATTTTCATGGTCAATCCCTTGGTTTGGAGTCCAAGCATGAACACCAGTTGCAACGACACCCATGAACATCGAATCAAGCTTATGTTCGAGTTCAGGATTAATGCCACAATATCTAAATTTTTTGGCATTTGGCACAACCTACAAATCAAAATTTATTTAAAAGAATCGAAAATTATAATATAAAATTCAAAAGAGTCAAATATCTAATAATGTATGCAATCAACATTTACCTCTAGTTTTTCTTTCCACCATTCATCAGGTGCATCAATAGTCTTTCTCCTAGGATCCCAACCCAATCCAGTCGACCCACGCTTCAAATCCTTCCACAATTTCCAATCTTTCTTTAGTTGGTCCCATTTATTTTTTAACTGCACTTTGTCATGCTCTCTTCCAATTTTCTCACTAAAATTCTTCATTAAATTCAACCAACCCTCTTTATTGAAGTGAGTTATCGGTCAATTTCCAAGTTCAATCTCTTTTATACATAAATCACAAAATATCATCTTCACATCTAGCTCCCATGTTGCAGATGCTCCACCATCCTTTGGTTTACCCATTTAATTTCTTAATTGCTGTATTATAAAATCACATAATATCCATATTGTTACTGAATTAACTTGGAGAAGAGAATTGTTCACAACAAATAGATATGAGATTAACAATGACTGGAGCAAGTAGGACAGGTAAAAAGTGACATGAAAAAATAAGGCAAATTTTTTCATGAAACTTTGAGAAATTTCTAAAACTTTTAAGCTAACAGAAATTGAACATGAAAATATTATGATGCAAATAAGAAAGTAATTACCCTCTTTGGTTAGATCTACCAGTTATTCTATATATAGCATTACATATCTTGCTGACTTTAAAAGTTAAACTAAACATTACTCCAAATCCATCCCAGAATCAAGTAGTGAAGATACATTCCATTTAATCCAACCTATAACAAGTAAAGTATACACAATACTCAAAAGTAACCTATTAAATTCAACAAAGCTAAAGAACAATCAAGTCAAAAGGAGACATACCATGAATTGCCGTAGAAAGCTTTCCATTTGGCATATAATCATATATTAGCAATTTCTCCTCAACCGACCAATTATAAGCTCTCATACCAACAATATTAGGATGCTTGATCCAGGTAAGACTTGCATAATTTTTTTAATGTTACTACTAAAAATTATTTAAGAAAGCTTTATGGATTTATGCAACAATGACATAAAAAGAGCAAATAAAAAAATGCATCTCATAGTAGAAAGAAACAAAATAATCCTTATAGAAGTGTCTCACACTAAACAGCTACAAAAAAAAAAAAAGAAGCCCCATAACTAACGACTCCTTATATAAGAGCATGATTAGATGGTGTGGGGTCATGTTAACTTCCTCTTTAATGAGAAAACTTTTTCAAACAAATGAATGCTTCTACTTCTTTCAAGAGGAAGCACTGCAATGCAAGCATTTCATGAGAATAGAAACCACCTTAAAACTACCAACACAAGTCTCGACAATTTCATGTGACAGCCTCAGCCTAACATTTTGATCATAGAATGGTGACCACCTCACAAGCAAGAGATCTGTATCGGTGTCAGATCAGTAACCACCAAAAAAGTAAAGAAAATCAAAGCTTCGAGTAAGGAATCTATTAGATCATTTTCTCAGTCAAAAAAACCATAAAGCATAAAAACTTCACAAGATTCACAATCTATTAGATCATTTTCTCAGTAAAAAAAACCCAAACCAAAGAAAACCAAAGAAAATCATATCGAACTTCACAAAATTCACAATCTATTAGATCTGTATCGGTATCATATCATAAGGCAATGGAAAGCTTATCATATCGAAGAAGAAAGAAAATCAAAGAAGAAATTTATAATAGAAAAATGGTAGGCAATCAGAACCCTAAACCACAGTAGATTAGCTTAAGGAGCTTATACCTGAGAAGGCGAGCAATCTCCGATCAATTATGCGATGTAGCCTGGGTAGATTACCATGAGGAGCGATGCGATAGCGGAGACGAGAATTGGAATCGAAGTGACGAGCAATCTCCGATAGCTGAGACGAGCGATCGCCGGACGACTCAGCTTGGGAATGGGAGATTACAGAGCTGCGATAGAGGAGCTGATGAGAATCACGAAAATGATTGAGGCGGAACACATATCCTCTTACGCAAATTGGGGGTATTTGTGTCATTTTATTATTCGAAACAACGAGAAGTTGTTGAACCGCGGGAGGTGTTCGTAGGTTGCGAAAAGCAGCCATGAGACGCGAAAATTTTGCCAACTCCGTTCTGCCATAATGCCCCAAACGAATCTTTATTAACTTTTTATAAAGCAAAGCAAGTAAAAAGCTGTCCCAAACGCACCCTAAGAGCTGGCAAAATTTAGTAAAAGCAAAAATCACTAGTAGTAATTGAAAAAAGTAATACCCAACCGCCACCATCTCCAAACAAACAAATATTCCAAAGAGAGAAGAGTTAACCACACAAACAAAGACAGAAGGTAAACTCCACACCACCACATGAATATAATGCCCTCCAATATATATAAGAGATGTGAAAAGTGCATGCCTAAATCAACCAAATAATTTCCAAAAAAAAAAAAAAGAAATAACACTAGATAATCTCAAGTAAAACTTTTTAAGTCATTGATATGTCAAAAAAAGAAGAGCATTCTTCATTCATATTTGATAATCAACGCTATCAAAACTTTGAGCAAACATTTCAAAAAATTAGACTTTCAAACTACTATTCGTTTTAAAATAATTTGCACAAACATGGGTAACGACATTCTCTTTCTCCCATAACATTAGCTTTCATACGGAGTTTCCTTGCCATCCTATAAACTGCTTCCACCGCTACTCTTGCCCTCATTCATGCTATAAGAAAAATATTGTATAGGAGTGACACCAAACCCTTCGTTTGTGACTATGCCTGGACGTTCAGGTCTCATAATCATACTGAACACCCTTTTGTTAGCCTCCACATTCCAATCCTTTGGTTCAGACCCATCCTCAGCCAAAAGCTCGCAAGCTTGTATCCATGTGATAATAAACTTAGTTATTTTTTGATTTAAATAAACAAAACATAGTAACAAATTATTCATAAAAATTATAGCTAGAGTGAAATTACCCATATTTGTTTAGCATCTTCAGATGACCAGTGCCATTTTTATTTAGTATGTTAATTCTCCATAATAGTAAACTATCCTTGATATCCTATAACAAAAAATTTGATCATTAAGTATAGTTAATAAATATGAATATAAAATTTATATAAATCTAAATATATACCATTTCTTTTTGCCTGCGAACATAACTCACATGCCCCATAGTGCGAGCATAACTATGTTTCTTTGTATTTGCATCATTTTTGGCGGCCCTCTCCTGTTACATATGAATCTAACTCCATGCTAATTTGTAAAAAATATATAATTAAAGTAATGATGGTACTAACCTTGTATTTTGTTGTGACCATTGGGTGACTAACTAACACCACAGTGCTGCATCAACACCAGCTAGAATAAACTCCATAATTTCCTCGATAAGATGACTATCCCAATGTTTAGCTTTTAAATTAGTCTTATGGTTATGCCACTTAACTCTTAGGGGTTGAAAAATCCAGTAACGTATATATCCAGGAAATGCAAACTTTAACTTTAATATAAACAAATATTTTATTACTCATAACATAAACCTTAATGTTAAAATTTATTTAATATTTGTCTTACCTCCACTTTAGCTAACATTTATTCCTTACAGAGCTTAATACCCTTATTTCTCCAATGTAGGAATGATATGGGCTCCAGTATATGATTTCTAGTAATGACACCTAGATATGATCCTAATAGGGTAGACACTGAAATGTTGCTCGGCACATTATTCTCAATCACCTCTATATGAACATATGTACCTAACAACATGTTTTGTATGTCAATGCATGTGTTGCACCCCCTACGACATACAAGTACACCCTGCTTATTTGTGCATAACACATATCATAAGAATAATTACACAATTACTTATACTTATTCAAAGAAATGATTAAATCAAATCTATGAACTATATCCCATCATTTGGAGTCTGAATCTACTCACAAGTAGAATGACATGGTGATTATTGAGTGCATCTGCACTCATTCTCCTCTTTAGTTTGCTTACAAGTATAATCTAGGTGGGTTGGAGTAGAAGGGGGTTCAAATCCTTTACTGAACCCACCCCTTGATACAACCTTCTTAGCTCGGTTGAATGTATTTCCTCTTCTCATGTCCTACAAATATAGAGTTTAATATAATATCAAAAATCACAAAAGAAACAAGAATATAGATATGTTAAATGTACATGTAAATATAATAATGGGTATCAAGCTTTATATGTAGATGAAATATTACAAAACATTAAGATTTTCAGCCTAGTCTTGAGTCATATAATAAAGCATGAAATATTAGAAAACATAAAAGTATAAATATATATCCATACTTACATTCGTTCGCTATGAGAAATATTTGAATCATATACATCCTAGGCCTTAGACGAATAACAAAATTCTAATTTGTATTTTTAGGATCTTGAATGAAGAAGATTGGTTCAACTTGTGAAGAGAAAATAAATGAATCATCTTCTAATTTATCACCAGTGTGAATAAATGTGAAAAAATCACTAGTGTAACCAAACTAATCTTACTTTACATCTGTGCCAGCTGTGTTTGCTCAATCGCATTTGAATAGTACCACTTCGAAATTATCTGAATTATTTATCTCAATAATATCATTAATTTTTTTATAGTAACTGAAATTTCCAATTTCTATACTATTAACAACACCATAATTATGAGTTTTCTCATTTTCATATCTAATTTTTATGTGAAAGGTAGATCCAATAATAAAAAAATCTTTATATATACATGCAATTTTATTAGGCCCATTGGTTAGGACTTTAATTTTCTCTGTTACTTATGAACCACCATCACCCATAACTTAAAAATAAATATTATTAGACTTTACATAAATTGAAACATTAAATATTAAATAAAAACATCAAGTTTAAAGCTTAATATTATTCTTAACCATTCATGAAATTTTTTGTTAATAAGTTTCTCGACATCTCAAGTCATAAGATGTGTGTGTTGGTGCTTTTTTCTTTTTTCACCATCTTTAAAACATTCTCTAAATGGTATAAGACCATCAAAATGATGTAGCATATATATATGCGTGCTTGAGTTAATGATTTCTCGTCTAGCACAACTGTAGAGACCTTCCCCAACAAAATACCACTACTAGAGAACATAAATACATCTTCCTTTTCAAGTGATAATACATTTGTTATAATATTTTGGCTATACCCCTCCAAATATTTAGAACAAAATGAAATCCCTTCCTCAACAATAAATTCCTCTGTAATGGAACCCTCGAGTTATGCTTTACTGTTAAGGTAGTCCTTTAATATCAAGAAGAATCTATAAATGATATAAAATCTTAAATTGTTTATCATATGTGTGACTAAATAGTGACAAAAAGTTATATATTATCTTTCAAATGGGTACATCCATCAGTATTGAACAGAACCACCTGATTTAACTTCCTCTGCTAAGTGTACAATGAGATGAATCATGATCGTGAAAAATGATGGAAGGATTATTTTTTCCATATTGCATAAAGTCATAATAATATTATTATGGAATATCTCTAACTCAGTGGAACTAATAATCTTTGCACAAATTAACTTTAGGAAATGTGATATCTCCACCACAATGTGCATAAGTTCATCTGAAGGTGTATATGATCGAAGCGCAATGGGTAGAATGTCTTCTATTAGAATATGACAGTCATGATTTTTTAAACCCATAATTTTATAATCAGCAACATTGACACATCTTGATATGTTTGATGAATAACATTTAGGGAATTTCAAATTTTTAGAACATCACTTTGCCTTTCTTTGACATTGTGAAAAGATCTGGTGGTAAAGAGTAGCTACCACCCTCTAGAGTTTATAGATGCAATTCTCTTTTTATTCCAATATTAACTAAATCTTATCTTGCTTGTAGGTTATCTTTTAATTTTTCTAAATCAAGTAAAGTTCCAATAAAATTATCACAAATATTTTTCTAAATATGTATAACATCCAAGTTATGTGGCAATAAGTTATACTCCCAATAAGGTAGGTAAAAAAAATTGGTTTTTTCTTCCATCCTTCAATCCCTGTACATCACATCATCTTTTTAGACCAGTTTGACTTAAGGAGTCAATTGAAAATTTTAATTGTGATAGAACTTTAGTGTTAGTTTTCCTTCTAGGTTATCTTCAAACTTCTTCTATGTTATCAAAGTAATTTTTTGACTGCATAAAATATGATTATATGAAAGCCAATGATGATAACCCATGTAAGATAATTTCTTGTATTTGTATAACCATAAGAATTCTATATTTTGTGCACAATAAGGACAAGTAAATCTCCCTTTCGTGCTCCACCGAGCTACTAGTCATATACTGGTAAATCATTAATGGTCCATAATAATGCAGCTAACATGTTGAAAGTTCTTCTGCTTGCTACATCATAACATTAAACTCTATGCCATAATTCACATAACTCTTGAATCAATTGTTGAAGGTAAATATCAATAATATTTCCTGAACTTTTATCACTAGGTATTATAATTAATAGGATAAAATAATCATATTTCATACAAACCCAAGGTGTCATATTATATGAAACTAGAAGTACAAGCTAACTACTATTGTTGACCTACTTTTTCCCCCAGATCAAGTCAAAGAGCTGACCTAGTCAAGTTTGACTAGGCTAGACCCCAGGACCCATCCCAAGGGGTCCAGGGAGTCAAGCCAAGTCTACTGAGCCCAGACCCAGGTCCTGGGTCAACCTGGTTGACCCAAATTGATCCCTTTAGCCCTTTTCAGCCCAAATCAATTTTAAATCAATTCCAAACCTCCTTGGACTCATCCCTATCAGTCAATGGGTTTAAACAGGCTAAATTGACCAAGTCAAACTATGACTTGGTCAATCCAAGTCTTAATAGATTGTTTTGACCCATTTAGACCCATTAGAGCCCAAATCAATTCCAAATACATTCAAAGCTCATTCTTGGCTCGACCCCTCATCCCCTTGGATCTATTTGACTAGGTTGACCAAGTCAACACTTGACTTGGTCAATCTAAGTCATAATGGGTCAAATCGACCCATTAAGACGCATTTAAATCCCATTTAAAGCCATTAAATGATTCCTAATGAATTTGAAATTAAAACCACGGCCAAAATCACTGAATTTCCCTCCTAATTGGCGTGTGATTCAATCCTAACCGTCCATATGTTGATTAAGGATATAAATAGAGAGAAATTATGTTTAGAAGGGACTTTTTTTTATTTCTCTCGGACCAAGCCTTCTCAATCTCTGAGATCTCATGTGAGTACTCTTGGAGACTCCACCCACTTCCCCTCACTGAAACCTGATGGAAATACCTCGCCGGCGGCTAGATCTCCGGTGACCCGAGAGCAAGGGCGTTCCAAGGCTTCCCTAGCTCGATCCAAGGAGAATCAAGGCACAGGATCAACTAGGAACTTATTCATGGACAGTCTACAAGCTCAGAGAACCCAAGATCTACTGAATCCACCGTGTGGATTGAGGTATAACTCTAAACCTAGACTAGAACACCTAGATCTAATTAGCTCTTTATGCAATGAGTTTTGGGGTGTAAAATCACTTCCCCAATGACGCTCTTCACTCATAGTAGATCACAGGTTTCAAATTTTGTTCGATTTCCTTCACCCGATCGATAGAAATCTCTAAAAAATGCTTTCTAGGGTTCGGTATTCACAGGCCGAAGTTGTGCAAATTCTAGGTCGTTGATCTCTTGATCAACGGCACAGATCACGCCGTTCCACGGTTCCTCCCAATTATGCGGTTCGATCCGCGGATAGACCTCCTGTCCAGCGAGATCAGGACCGTCCATTTAATACCGCGGACGATCCAACGGCTCCACGCCTGCGCCGATGTGGCTAAGTGGTGCCATGTGGCTGACCACCATCGCAATCATTGCTCGGGACCGCGGAACCAGCCCCGGGGTGCCACGTGGCCTCCGCTGCCCATTTTAATTAAAATAAATGTAAAAATTATTTTAAAACCTATTAAAACTTTGAAAAATCACCAAAAATCCATTTTTGAGTCGAAAAATATGTATAATATATCGAATCGTTCGTATTCTCATGCTCTTTAATTTAAAATTATTTTCATACAAAAATATTATATATATTCTATATTATTTCAAAACAATAGTAAAACAATATATACCTTTATTATTATTATTTTATAATTATTATATTACTATTATTGTTTTAATTATAATATTAATAAATGTTATTATTTTAATATTTTTGTTAATATTTCATTATTATTATTATTGTATTTATTTAAAACTAGATTTATTATTATTGTTATTATTCATTAACTACTAATATCTTTTTCATGTTAAATTATTTTAATTATGATTATTATTATGGTTGTTATTTCAAATATTATTATTATTATTATTTTAATATATATAATATCAAATTTTAGAACTTTTTTATTTCATTTTAATTATTTATGTTATTTATTAAATTATAATATTTATTAATAATTAATGTATTTTAGATAATCATTTCTATTTAAGTGTTTAAATACTTGTAAATCAAATTAAATTTAAATAAGTTTATTTTAAAATATCATTTTGAAATTTCAGAAGTCTTGTTTATTTTAACTTGATTTTATTTAATAAATATTTTTGAATATTAATTATTTTAAAATTATTTTAAAATCCTCTTTTATTACTTTAAACTTCAAAAACTCATAACTTATTCATTTTAAATCAGATTTCAGCGTGCAATCCCTCGTTCTTTCCAAAAAAATGTGTATTTTATTTTAAATTTATTTTCAAAAATTTATTCTCATTGTAATGACATTTCCTATCTTATACTTATATATGGCTATTTTACTATTATTTAAATTATTAATATCCTAATTATTTTGAAATTAGAAATTATTTTCAAATCATTTTGAAACCTCATTCAGGTGATCAGTGAATCTCCCCTATATTTATGTAAGATACAAATTGATTTATTTTAAATTACCTTATTTTTTCAAAAATCTTTATATTTATAAGTATTTTCAAATTACTTTGAAACTACTTATATTTTAAATTCTAATTTTTGGGAGATCCATTGTAAAATTTTAGATATGGATTGTATATATGAAGAGCAAACCTTGGATGAGTGGATTAGTGGATGATTGAGTTCCAATCATTCACTAATCACTTCCTTAGGCATATTTACTTTCTTCTTATTGTAGTTTGCATGTGTAGGATGCACCATCACTTAGTTTAGGCTTTCATAGATCTAAGTACATGGTGTGTTTATTTTATTTGTGTATTCCTTGCATTGTTACCTCGAGGGTTAGCTAAAACTTCACTTCAAACTCCTATAATGTAGTGACACCCTAAGGATAACAATTAATGACCCATCTAGCAAAATTAGAAAATTTCTAGGAGCTAGGGTAGATCACTGATTGACATGAAAACTTCAACACCTAAACTTAGTGACATTACAAAACCCCCAGAATTTTCTAGGACTTTTTAGGGCTCTTTAGACCCCTTAATTAACCAACCCCAATTCACTAGGTAAATAGGGCGGCCCGGTAGCCTTCTAAAAATTACAATAAACATATTTTAACTCATAAAAATACCCACAATAGCTTGAATTGTTTAGAATTAGGTCTTTAACCTGAGATAAATAAGGAACCATAGATTGACCTAAACTTGACCTTTAATTTTAACTTTATTAAAAATTACCTTTTTGCCCCTAATAAATTATTAAAAATTTTAAATTTTCTTCAAACACTTGGGAACACCTCATTATATCATTTCTAACCTTTGGGGGTGATTCCAATTAGTTTGGAGCTGATTTGGATCAAAATTATAAAATCATCCCTTAATTAGATAATTTAGATAATTCAACAAATACCCAAATTTAGAAAATTCATAACTAATTATAGAAAATTCTAAATTAGGAAAACTAAATTGCATTCAACTCTAATTAGGGTCTAGTATTTGACAAAAATATTAGGATTTTATAAACTAACCTAAATCTAAAAGTCAACTTTCCGGTTAACCCCAGCCTATAGTCTAAGGCCCGAAACTTGTAAAATTGATATCTTTGCCTAGGAAACTCCAAATCCAGCAAACTATCTGTCTAACTACTCACCTTAAGGCCTAATATTTATCTAAAATATTAGGAATCTCAAACCTAGCTTATTTCCTATAGTGTCCTTTTGGACCCCTCAACCTAGTACCAAGGAGGACCCGGGACTTTTCAAAATTGGCTAATATAATTTAAACTTCAAATATCACTATTCAAAGCATTTAAAAGTGATTAACAAACTAAATTAACTAAAATTAACCCTAATCTACTAATACTTAAATTTTAATCAAAATTTCTTTTTCTAGCCTCCAACAAACCTAAATTTTAAGCAACTTTAACTAACTACCTAGCATAGGACCTATCTAAAGCCACACAAATCTTACGCACACATATAATTATTTGCTAGGGCAACACTTCTAGATCTAGGCTAGGCTGGTGTTTCCTTTCTGCTGTGTGCCAGGTTTTCTGTATTTTTATTGCATGTTGTGATGAAATTATTATGTTTGCTTACTTTACTGCACCCTGTGGACTGATGTGAGGGCGATAGATTTACCCCTAGGTTAGGAATGGCATGTATATATATATATAATTTTTTCTACAGGTGGCCATGCTCATGCAATGCTTAAGGGGGAGTAAATGTCATGATTTCTAATAATGTTTTGTGCATGTGCTTCAGACTTTACTCAGCTCCCCCTAAATAAATGAGGGCTAATTTAAATCATTTAATAATAACTGCTACAGGTGCTCCAGAAGATTGCTTAGCCCTCATAATTAAGAGGATAAAGTGCCGGACCTGCGGAGGCCCAGTCTTTTCTAAAAACTATTTTATAATAAGCCTTTTTTTTAAATCTCAAGCATATTTGATTTGGAAGCTTCAACTAGCATGCATTACATTAGAAACTAATTAAAATAAAATTTTAATTTCATTAGTTAGGAGCATGTACCAACATAAGTTCATGACCAATTAGGAAACCCTCTAGATGTCGGTCCTATTTCTAAAAAAAATTGTACCACCCACCCATCTCTCATAATTGACTTGACAGTATGGTTTAAAAGCGATTAGATGGTTAACTGGCTCCCCAATCCAGGCCGGGATAAGTCTAAGTTTTACACTACATTAGTTAGGACACAGATCTCAGTGTGTGTAGAATACTAAACCCAACCTAGATTTAGGATTTAAGGCTACTACACTCAGTCTCGTAGTATGCCTAAAATAATAGGTAAGTTCCTATCCTTATGGGACTATAAATCTTACTTATATGCATCACAGGATGGCGCCACCTCCATCCTTCTCTCACGCATGTGATTGGATGCTTGATCTTCTTTTCCTAGTTTCTCTTTAGTACCCTAGATCCTCTGAATGCTGGTGTGAACCACGCATGTTAACTAAGCCATTTGAGACCTTTCTTCCTTTTGAGTAGAACTTCTTAGTCTGTACCCTTGTGCCAATCCCATTTTGGAAGGGATAATATATGATCCTTAATCGAGATTCTTCTCAGGTTCCAACCTGAGATGTAATTAATCACAGGGGCTTGCGCCCGTGGGAAACTTGATCCCACATCTAATAAACCCTACTCGAGTTGTTGTACCGGGTGGGGGATACTCATTTTGATCAGGTCATGTATATTACTATCCATCGGGGTGCGCTGGTAAGAGCCGCTATCCTCAATGGTTAGTCGTATGCAAGAGCCGCTATCCTCAATGGTTAGTCGTATGCAGGATCTAATCTTCCCTTCCATTGACCTATTCGTGTCGAGTGTAAAGGTCTGCGATCATTTTGTCCTATGGGATAGTGCGGCCGTACCCTTTTTGTTCGAACCCAACGAGTGATGCTCTTTCAGAGGTCCATAACTATATGTACTACTCATAATCTTGAATGGATTAAACTCATCGCTAGCTAAACCCAGGCGAACATTATGTGGATCCAAAGCAAAACAAGGGTATTGAGAGTCGAAAGCTTTCCACGCTTCTCCATCAGCTGGATGTCGTAACAAGCCATCTAAATTTCTATATTTAGCATGCCAAATCATCTCTTTAGCAGATTTCTTTATTTTAAAAAAACTTTGAAGTCTTGGAATTAATGAAAAATATCTGACAATTTTACCTGACTTCATATGATTTTTTTTCTCCATAAGTATTCTTCATCGTAGTTGATCATTTTTATGCTCCATATATGTGACATATATTCTGATCAGATCTATCTTTTCAAAATAACATATAATTATTAGAACATGCATTAATCTTCGTATATCTAAGATCGAATGCTTTTATTATCTTATTCACTTAATAGTTATCTTTAGGCAACAACACCCCTTTAGAAAGGCATCGATCAATAACTCAAGTAGTATATCAAAGGATCTTATTGTCCAAGAATATGAATACTTCAAATAAAATAAGTTCAACATAGAAAAAAACTTTGAGAATGTTTTACATCCAAGATACAACTGATCTATTCCTGTATCCTGCATTAAATTTGCAAATTTCTCATCATGATCATTTTGTTTATTTGTATTGAACTCATTCTTCTCCATTGTTGGATTTTTAAATGGATCATTTTGACATAATATGTTTTTTAATAATCCATATATATCATTTGTTCTTATATCCTTAGAAGGAGCTTCACATTCTTTTAACTTTGGTGTGGCACCAGATGATTCATTCATTACACATTCATCTAAAATACAACTCTCTTCCCCATGTCAATTCCATACAACATATCCAACAAAATATTCTTTGGAAATTAAATGGTCTTTCACATATTTCATATAATGGAAGTACCTATTAATGCATGACTTGCATGGACATAAACATCTCCCTAATAAATTCTAGCTTCGACTTGCAAACTCCCTGAAATTGTTTACACTATTCACATAATCATGACTCCACTTTGCTTTTTTAATCCAACTCTTATCCATATGAAAGAAAAATGAATTTCTAAGTCACTATTAAGAATAAAGTTTCATTAGGTCACTCAATTCTTTATACAGCCTTCATGTTCATAGACTTGTGATCATATTATATCACAAACTAATTACCTTCATGTAACTCTTAGCAATAAGAAGGCCGAAGGAAGGTAACCGTTAGTTTCATTTTTCAAGTCTTTCCAACTTTAATTTTTCTAATATTATAATAAAAATATTCATATCGATAAATTCATAGAGGATTAGTGATACTTCTAATCTTTTAGCTTAAATGAATGATAAATCATATAGGATTGGTGGTAAGTTCAACCATATAAATAAAATTTGACATGGAATATAATATTCATATTATTGCATTACTAAATGAAGAGAGATTGAGCATGTTAGAGATGATAATAACCTATTCTCACACTTTTAAAGCAATAAAGTTGATATATTAAAGAATAAAATAAGACAATATAGGAAATGCTTGTGGTGATTGGCTAGGAAAATAAGTTAACCCGGTGAAGAAGATGGGGTTCAGTTGGAAAGTTTATGTGCAATTCTAGCTATGGTTCATAAAGACGATGGAACATGATGGCGAAAATTGAACCAATGATTATGTAAAGATATATGCTATGCGTGGGTAGTTTAGGATGGATTAGGGGGGGGGGGGGGGGGAGAGAGAGAGAGAGAGAGAGAGAGAGAGAGAGAGAGAGAGAGAGAGAGAGAGAGAGAGAGAGAGAGATTTATGTGTAATATAATGATTTATGGATGCAAAAGTAGCATGCGTTCATGAAAAGTAGAGGAGACAAGCTTCATTATATATATATAATTTAGGGGTGGCAATATTTGACACGACACGAAAACCCGACTCGAACCCGACCCGAAAAATCCAGGTTGGACCCGACCCGAATGAAAAACGGGTCGGGTTCGGGTTCCAGAAATCGACCCGTTTGAAAAATGGGTCGGGTTCGGGTTGACTCGACGGGTTGTCGGGTCAACCCGTTTGACCCGAAACGTGCAGTCCGAGCCAGCCCGAGTCCGAGCCAGCCCGCGCTCCGCGCTCGCGCGCGGTCGCCCCGCGCTGCCGGCGCTCCGCCCAAGCTGCCGCGGTCGCCCCGGCGCTCCGCCCGCGCTAGCGCAATGCTCGCTTCACCCGCGCTGCCGCGCTCGCGTGGTCGCCCCGTGCTACTGCGCTCGCGCGGTCGCCCTGCGCTGCTGCCGCTCCGCTCGCGCAATCCGTTCCGTGTCGGGTCAACCCGACAACCCGCCGGGTCGGGTTCGGGTTCGGATTTTCGACCCGTTTGCCTAACCGGGTCGGGTTAGGGTCAACCCGTTTGAACCCGGGTCAGTTCCGGGTCCGACCCGAACCCGACCCGTGACCCGAAATTGACACCCTAATATATATATATATATAATATTTTTAATCTATATAATATTGATAAAATAGTTTTCATATGGATAGTACGAGCAAATTACTTTGGTAACATTAAGCCTTTGATTACTTGACTTCTCAACTCCATTCATCTTTTATCCACTTGCTTCAATTTCTTTCAAGCATGTTGATTAAATCTACTATATAATATCATGTTGCTGTCAATGTGCCTATTCCTAATGGCCATGACATCCCCCTCCCTACAAAATGCATTTCCCATAGAACACTCAAAACCATTATAACAATAACGCTTCTAACCTTTCCCATCATCCACCTAATATTCCTTTAGGTCCACTCAATTAAATAATATTTGTTATTATTTTTCTATGTTCCTTCTAATCATAATATATGAGGTTGGAAAGTTGTGCTAATCTAAGTTCCTTTCATGAATTATCTCAATTAATCATTATTATTGTTGCTTATAGTCTCATATACTTTTTTAAGTGCCTACATGGAGGCTAATCAACTCTATTCATTTTATCTAATTTATTTCTTTATATTATCTCTTTGTTACTTTTTTTTATAGTTTACTATTAGAGTGAAATTCATGCTCTGGATAATTCAAGGTGATGCTAGATATTGTTGGCCTTCTCAATGATAGTCGTTATTCTAGTGAGATTCTAAGTGAAGTGAGTTGAGGTAATTCAAATATCTCAATTCTGTGTTGAATTAAAGAGATGTTACTAAATTTTGATGTTGATGATATTACTTACAAAACCTTTAAAATTTAGGCTACTCTTCAATATATTTAATTTTCTACCATCCTAATGATATTTTCTTACACTTTATAGGTTATTAGTATTGAAATTACTTCTAACACATAACTATAGCATCAACTCCCATTTATCAACACACTAACGGTTGATCAACCTGAACTCTATTAATTGGAAGACATCTATATGAAATATTCATGTTATCATTTTACCTAAACACTTCAAAGGATTAGATTAGTTGATCACCATGCTTTTAGGCAAACTCCACCACAAAAATTATTTTAAGCAGAGTCCTACAAACCTGCATTAGACATAAAACTTAAACATCAATAAAACAAAAATCTTATAATTTAATTAAGTATGATTAGAGAGTAATTATCTATTATGAAAATAATCACTACATAAAAATTGTCAATTACCAGCAGTTAGCATTAATTTTTCAATGATTTTGAAAACTACCAGCAATTTTTCAGCGGTTATAAATTGCCGGAATAAAGCACGTAGGAAACGAATTGCGGCGGTCAACTTCCTGCGGTTAATTTTACCGGCATCTTTTTGGCGGCATACACAGCTAGTAATTTTTGGTGGTTATAGCACCGGTGACCACCGGTTAATTACCGACGGCTTACCAGCCATCTCAAATACTGGTTTTACTAGTAGTTTATTGTCGGTATTTATCGGAGGCTATATTAAAATTCCTGCAGTTAAAATAAGCGTATGGTATCAAAGTTTTCAGCAGTCAAACTGCTGATTAGCCGCCAAAAACCTGTAGCATTTTCAAAATAAAATCGATAGCCCCCCTCTATTCACTCTAATTTCCATAATACATAAACAAAATTCAAAACATATATAACATATAAGGGCAACATGCCACTATAATCAATCTATATAAATGGAGTCCAAAATTAACATATATAACATTCAATAGCAAAGCACAATCAACAAATCAAAATCCATAATAATCAGAAATAAATGTTTAAACAAATAGAAATGCATATGTTCTACAATAAACATTGAATATAAAATATACAATAAGATGTTCAGAATACACCAAAAAGTTCATCAAACAAATAACAACCCTAATCATCCTCCATGTCCTCATCGCCTTGTGATTCATGTGTCGGCTCTTGCTCTTTAATCTATTGATTTTCATTTCTATAGGATCGCAGCTCTGCCTGCATCTCATTTTGAATCTTCATCTCCTTTATCTCTCTCGCCAAGACATCAACCCTATGGCTAACAGTGTCTTCAGCTCTACTAGCATTATAAAATACTGATGTAGATGAACTTCCCTCATAAGCATAGTCTTTCAAACTAAAGTTATATACCCTCCCCCTCTGCCTTCCTCTAATAACATTTCACCACATATTCCGAACTCGTATAAATCATCCTGCGAGAATAAATCTATAAAATAAATTTATATTAGAAAATTTATTATCTTCTATTTTATTACTCCAAAAATTATACTCACATTACCTTTTTTTCACCTTTTCATTAACCCACTGATGGTCAGGTTGATGTTGGTGAGTCCTCGTATGTAACTCCAGTGGTGTCGGCTCCCAACCAAAAAACTCTTTCTAAAAATAAAAGATATAGTTAAAATTATATATATATATATATATATATATATATATATATATATATATATAACTAATTGAAAGCTTTTATCAGTCGTCATCTATGTTCAATGTGGGGTACAGATCCACCAGTATGAAGAGAGCTTCATAAACCCCCATAATCAAATGATCTGCTCTGCTTATTTTGCTATCTCAATTTTATGAACTCAGGGCTTGCCCAAGCTCTACTCAAATCTTCTCATACGCCCTCTCCAATCCATAATGGATGATGCCCAGACTTTCTAATGTCCGGAACATATATCTAAGACGGATTTTGGTGGCAGAGTGCGGGCATGATCGATGTCCATAGTGAGGGAGAGATCATCACTTGGAGTTAGGGTGTCGGCGACCGGATTCATATGACATTAGTCAGAGGCGATCGCAAGTGTGAGCGTCTGGAGAAAAGGATATGTGAACAAATGAGGAGGAAGGTTCGGTTTGGCTAATATTATTTTGATTTATGGAGATTTTGACTGCCGGAAAAAATTACTTAACAACGGCGGCTTGGCCACCGGTAAAGGTGCCACGAAAAAAAAAAAAAAAACTAATGGCCTACCCAGAGGTTATTGTATCATCAATATTTTTGGAGGTGTATTATTAAACACCACCGGGTAAACTGGCTGTTAATATCGACGGTCAGACAGCCGATTTAACCGCCAATAATTCTGACTGTTATTTGATAGTTAGAATTACCGCCCGGTAAACGTTGATTTTCTTATAGTGAATCTATTGTGGTAATTTAAAGAGACTAATTCTTCTTACTAGCATCGCCTCACAATTTTTTTGATTCTGCATATACATTTACAAAGACCATCAAAACCTTATTGAAAATGCAAAACACTAATTGCAAATCACTAATGTAAATATACAAACAAGAAGAAGAATGAGAAGTAGAGGGAGAGGAAGAAGGGGAAGAGACTCACACTGAAGAAGGATCGGCCATGATGGGTCTTCATGTTAGGAGAAGAGCAAGCAAGATGCGAGAAGGAAGTGCGAGTGGACGAGCTTTTAGGTTCCAACGGTAATGGATGGTGTAATCCTACTACAACGGTTCGCTTCAATCGAGCGAGGGCTAAAGCCACGGACGTTTCACACACAAAAGAAGAGGGGAACAGGAAAAGCAGAGCTTTAGAATGCGTATAAGATTGAGAATTAGGGATTTAGTTTAAGGGCAGGGCTTTACTGGTAGTTAAATCCGGTTCTAATTGTATCAGTTAAAACCGGTGCAAATTATAGCTATCAAAACCATTGCCAAATCAGGATTTTGGCTGTGGTTCTAAAACCACTACTAACAACTGCTATGAAAAATCTTATTTTTGGTAGTGATATTCTATTTATTATTTTGTTATGTTTTAGCTATACATTAAATGGCTATGTGATCCTTCTCCTTCATTGGATATTGTTAGGTTAATTGTTTTTTTTTTATATACTATTTAACTCAATCATTTTATTGGATTAAGATATCAGAGACTGATAAGATTTCTTTTTCCATTTTTCTTCAACTTTCTTCTTTATGTGAAATGATGTTTTATATTTTGCCATTTATGTAATATGGTATTAGAGAGTTCTCTATCTTCTTCCATAGCCATCTTGTCATCGTAAAGACTTGCATCTTCCTTTTGATCTTTTTTTTTTGTAATTACATTTGATACATCATAAAAAAAATCACCTTGATCTAGCACGAATCTCGAGGCAAAATCAAGTTGGAAACTTCAAAAATTAAATTGGAGATAATTAGAATTCCGATTTCAGAAAACTTATAGTCGAACTGAGCATCTCGGAAACACAAACACAATGACACCAAAATCGACCTAATCCGAGCCCAAATGAGTCCAAATCAAAGACTCTAAGTGCTTTTGGAAGGATCAAACCACAATTTGGGTTACCAAACAGTCTTCAATAATGACATGCTTATAGTCGAATCGAGCGGCTCAACGAGACAAATCCAACAAACCTAAGATCATCAAATTTTGATATCATTAAGACAGTCAAAAATCCATTGAACGGTACATGAGCGTATGAATCAAGATTGGCCATCTATTCGAACCACTCCCAATTTACCCTTGATCTTTCACTTATTTACAAGCCATGCCACTCAAGAATTCTATAAATAGAACATCATTTCCTCTTGAAAGGAGGGGGGAAAAAGCCAAGAGAGAAGAAGGAAGATGAGGAAGAAAGCTCCAGCCGCCTAGCTCCTCCTCGACCACCGCCGGAGTTCTGTCGCACCACTGTTGGAGCTCTGCCGCACCACCGCTTGACACTGGAGTGCTGCCGGAACACTACCTAAGGCCAAGACATCTCCCAGACCACCACCTGACTCCCAGAGTTCTGCCGGAGTACCACCCTCCTACTACAGTCCTTCTGACCTCCCTAGCTAAACAATGGTCTTTCTAACCCCAGTCTCCTGCCGACTACGGTCCTTCCGATCTCCCTCGCAAAATAATAGTCTTTCTGACCCCAGTCTCCTGCCGACTACGGTCCTTCCAACTTCCATCGCCTACTACGATCTTTCCGACCTCTGTTCTATCAACCATGGTCTTGCCAACCAAACAAATATGTCTATGTTGATGTGCTCTATATGATGTACATTTGTGACATCAAGCTAAGGCCTTCTCCTAAGGAAGGGCCTCATTTGTAATCTACTACAAATACTAGTAGATTCATTCAAACTGGCAATGCCCCGTGGTTGTTCTCTTTTTTCAGGGGTTTCCACGTAAAAACTCTGGTGTCTCTTATAAATATTGCACCCTCTCTCTTTCATCTACTTGTGTGCTGGATCTTCGTATAATGCTAAGACGTCAAACAATATACTTATATACCGCCTTGAATATTTCAGGACGCAACAACATTATTTCATAGTGATGCAAATCTAGGGTTGGATTATCGATCCTTTCAGCCCATACTAACTTCAAACTTTAGTTCAGAAATTTTGTTGGCTTCGCATATCTTGACGGGTGAAAATTATGAATATCAAAGTAAACCTATCTTGATTTTCCTTTTTGTAACGACAAAAAACGCAAAAAAAAAAAGAAAAAAAGAAAAAAAAGAAAATGGGGATTATTGATGGATCTATTTTAAACCCGAAGATATTGTTATGAATCTCCAAAATTATTGGATAACGGATAATAATATAATTATATATCTCTTGTATATTAAACTTTGTGCAAAAATATTATATGTATTCTGTATTTAGATTATGTGCATGAAATATGAAATGACCTAGAAGATTATTTTCTTCAAAATAATGGCCCTAAAAAATGACTTTCTTTCTCGTTGGCCTGAAATGTTATTCTTCACTTTCCTACTTCTGTAATGGATAGTTCTCCGATATGTATTTCTGAACAGAAGAATGGCTAAAGCTGTACGTTATTTGAACCCAAATTAGTAGTGTTTGCTCTAAACGAAACAGTGATTCTTATAATTGCATTGTAACAATTAAGGTTTCATTTGGTACGCCTTCTTACTGTTTTCCAAAAAAACATTTTAGTATTGATATTTTTAGTTCAAAATTTTTTTATTAAAAATCTTCTTTAAAAAATAATAAAAAAACTGTCGCAAATGAATCATGCATGATCGTAGATGCGCTTCGAATGACATGTTAATAACAAAAGTATAGTTAGTTCAATCTCTAATAGAGAATTACAAGCCAACCAATTGTCATAATATAATGATGAGGACCCATCTCCTGCAATACTTCAAAATTTTGAAATATTTTTCTAATTTCATTATATTTATTTTTAAATTTGTAATTTTAAGAAAAATAGAATATATTTTCCAAATAAGATATTTAATAAACAATTCTTACTTATTCTTGATAATTTTTTTTTAAAAAAAATCTTAATCTATTAAGTCACATTGATTTAGGCTTTATTTGGAACAATTTTTTTAATGCTTAGATTTTCAGACATTAACATAGTTTCTGTTTGACTATTATTATTATTTTTTTTTTTGTTTACATTAAATTTTTGTGCCACTAAGATACTTTCTACAGCTTAAAAAAAAAAAAAAAACTTTCTCCATAAAAGCTTTATAGCCACCTTCATAAAAAAAACTACAATAATCATAATCGAACTATGAGCTCTCTTAGGGCTAACCAATGTAGGCTTAATATATATTTTAGTTAAGTTGGGTAATAATAACTAAGTTAAGATTACTTGGTCAATTCACGTAGATTAGACCTATTTATATTGACCAAGATTTATCTAGGAAAAGCCCTTGAAATCTCCAGGATCAACCACAATATATTAATAAGCCAATGGGTCCATTGGACTGAGCAAGGCTAGATCTAATAGGTTAAGAATAAAATTTAGTCTAAGTCTACCATATCTATGTGTTAACTAATATCAAATAGGTCTAACCAACTACAATTCAGAACAAACTTGGGATAAACCTTCAATTTATTTTAAAATTATGCTTCATTTAGAGCAGCTTATGACCATTGTTTTTCATGATTCTTTGAAAAAAAAATTACACAACAAATTATTTTAAATTATCTCAAACGAAAACTTAGACTTTGTTTGGAACAACTTTCTTACGCTTTTTAAACCAACTTTTTAGGCTTTGTTTGAGACGAGTTTCTTGCTGTTTCTTAAAATAGCTTTTGATACTAAAAAGATGCTTTAAGAAACAATTAGAAAGCTGTCTCAAATAAAGTCTTATAAAACTTTCTTAAACTAGAGTTTTTGTTTTTATAAAACTGTTAAAAATCAGCAAAAAAAAATTGCCCCAATGATGTGTTTCGAACAACTTTATATTAGGGGTGTCAATTTCGAGTCACGGGTCGGGTTTGTGTCGAACCCGAAATTAACCCAGCAACATTTAGGTCAACCCGAACCCGATCCATTTTTGCAAACGGGTCGATTTTCTGGATCCGAATCCGACCTGCTTCGGATTCAGGTCAACCCGACACGACCCGTTATCTACTGCAAGCGGGTAGCGGCGCGGGTACACAGCGGGACGCGATGCGGCGGGCAGGCGACAGCGGCGCAGCGGGTGGGCAGTTCCGCGCGGGCAAGAGGGCAGTTGCGCGACGGGCAGACGCGACACTCAACTAGCAAAGCGACGCGAGACTCGTGAAATTTTCGGATCGGGTTCGAGTCGGGGTCAGCGGGTCATTCCGGGTCATTACTGGGTTTTCGGGTCAACCCGAACCCGACCCAGTTTGGGTTCGGGTCAACACGAACCTGAAATTTTCGGATCGGGTTCGAGTCGGATTTTCGGGTCGTGTCCAATATTGACACCCCTACTTTATATCACCGTTTTTTTCTATTTTCAAAAAAAAAAAATTATAGTAAAAAGTAATTTTATAAATCAGCAAAAAAGTTATGCCAAACGAAGCCATCTGCTTTATTCATCGTCAGCTCCATTCATCGTCAAAGTCATCTGAAGACTGAGCTTTTGCAAGCCCATAGTTCTTAAGCAATGGCCGTGAACAAGCTCAAAGTCTGAGCTCGTTAAGCCAAGTTTAGTCTCCATCCAAGCAAAAGATTTTGCCCGCTTTACTCGCAACACCACCTATAGTTTAGACGTTAGGTCAGCCTCAAGATTCGCGCACAGCTGTCTTTTTTTTTTTCGGGAAAATTAGGGGATCACTAACAAAACTCAAATCCCAAGTTCAAACCGTGACGTCAAGATGATCGCACTTGCTCTCAGTGAATAATTAATTACTAGAAAATAGACAAAAATAAATCTTAGCTTTATTTAATTGAATGAAAATCCCATCGTTTTAAAAAATATATGCATATTACAGGACATATGGGATCAATTTTTACTTTTTATTTTAAATTATTTTTATTTATATTTTGACATAAAAGTTTTATTTAATATATTAAAATATGTTAAGTTTATTTTTACTAAATATGGAATATGCTGATTTATATGACGGTGACAGTGATTATTCATGACGAAGGCAGGTGAGAAGTATGAAGTGTTGATGGTGGGGGGTTTGATCGTAAATGGAACTTTTATTTGGTCCGGTGCAAGGACCTAGAGGAAGGTTCGGTTTTGCCTAAAAAAGTGCAAATACCGAGTTTTTTGAAAAAATACCGAGTTTTTCAAAAAACTCGGTATTTGCACTTTTTGACCTATTTTTGCCTAAAACCGAACCTTCCTCTACATCCAGTGAAAGGACCTAATAATTGCTCTCGTAAATGTGACTAGTTTTGATGGTTATTTTTATAAAATATTTAAAATAACTCAAAGTTATTTTTAGTATTTTTTTAAATAACTTGTTTTTTTTAATAAATAAATTAAAAATAAAACTAATAAACATGTTACAAAAAACAAGAAAAATAGAAGTGATCTCAAATAGGCCCTAAACTAATTAGGAGCGCTTGCAGGCTGTGCGATACAATGGCATATATCGATTGTGCAATGAACAGGAGTATTCCACTATGAAGGAAAAGAGAGAGTAGATCATTCAAAGAAAACCTTCTTTGCTAAGGAGGAGGAATAAGAGAAGAGGAAGAAGAATGTCACTATATAGGTTTAGTCTCAAGTGTGATATGATCATTCCAAAACTTAAGCTAAACATATAAAAAGGAAAACATAAAATGATCATATTCGTTATTTCATATGACCATTATAATGACTTGAATGAGACGTAAGAGCTTATTTTCATGTGGTAAAGTTATGAGGTACAAATGATGACACATCATAATCTCTTGTTTGTATCAGTGTTAAGCACTCATGATCAGATAGTGAAATGATGGCAATCTTTTATGTACCTAACATCGATGTCTTTAAGATATGTTGAGTGGAGAAAGACAACTAATTGTTTAGCCATCTATGATGCATTGACCAAAAAGACATTAGAAAGTGAAACAACTTGCTAGCAAGAAGTTATTGGGAAAAAAAAGTGATGTTAAAAATGTTAAGGATATATATGTAAATATGTTAAATATATCTAGGACCAATTACTTTCTTACATGTGTACTCCTATTCTATATATAGCCAAGACTTGTATTATGTAATAACAAGAAATCATTAATAAAGTTTTACTGTTTCTATTCCTCTGCTTCTTCTTACTATTCTCACTGTTCTTCATGGTATCAAGAGAAGCAAGATTCTGAGCTTTCGCCATGGCGACATCATCTTCCGCTTCTTCGTCGGTTGCGGCAACCTCCGGCGTACAGCCGTCCGCTCCGGTCATCTCTAAATCTCTAAAGTTTGTAATTTCGAATCTTAAGTTTCTTGTACCGCACTCCCTCACGGCGGACAACTTTCCCATCTGGAGTTCGCAAATCGCAAAACTCTTCAAAGCCAATGGATTCGCAGCCTTTCTTGCAGCCCGATCGGCCACTAAAAACTGGGATCCAAATCAAGATCCGCAGCAGTGGACAGTCATCTATCAGAATCTTGCAACGGCTATGTGTTCCACCATTTCATCGGCTGTTCTACCTTACGTGATTCAACTTGAATCAACTCACGAGATCTGGTCGACGCTTCACACACGGTTCCAGTCTTCCAATTGCTCCAAAGTCATACAGCTCAAGAATGAGCTCCACAATATTTCTATGCAATCCATGTCTATGACTGACTACCTCACCGAAGTCAAGAAAATCGTGGATCAGATCGCTTCAGCGGGATCTTCGATTGATTCGGAAGATATTATGATTTATATCCTCAACGGCCTTCCACCGGCCTATCAATCTTTCACGACCACGATCCGCACAATGAAAGGCACGATGACTCTGGACAACCTATATATATGCTCTTCTCATCAGCGAAGAGATCCATTTGAAATCGTCGGCAATCAAATTTTCTAAAGATCCAGACACACAATCGGCTCTCTATACGTTTCGTGGTCGAGGACGTCGAGGTCGGACCAGACAAAATCAGGACACAAATACCTCCAATAAATCCTCTACTCAACCCGCGGTGATATGACAAATTTGTAAAAAGAGAGGTCATGAGGCTGATGCGTGTTGGCACTGACTCAATGCCAACTATGTTCCATCTCAAGGTTCCTCTAAGAACACCAATGCTCTGGTGGCCAAATCGGAAGGTCATACCGGTGTTGATTGGTACATAGACTCTGGCGCTTCGTCTCATATGACCAACAATTTGGAGAATCTAGCTCCATATAACACCTACAACGGCAATGACACGGTAACCATAGGGGACGGAAGATCCATCCCGATCGCTCATACGGGTGCTGGGATCCTTCCAACCCTGGCTAGTAAGCTTGTTCTCTCTCGTTTGTTGCATATTCCATCTTTGTCTTATAATTTGCTTTCCATATCAAATCTCGTTAAAGACAACCCGATTTCTATTGCATTTGATGACACTGGTTTTGTTTTTAAGGATTGGACGACCAATCAGGTCATTCTCACCGGACCATGTAACAATGGTGTGTACAAGATTCAGGCCAGAACACAACAACCTACTCCAGCATCCAAGGCATTGTCAGCTACTCGATCTTCAGAAACAGATTGGCATTGTCGGCTTGGACACCCTCACACCCGTGTTCTTCAGTGGATTTCCAAAAGCAATCCTGCTTTACACATTTCTTTTACTAGTTTTTCTTGTAATTCTTGTTTGTCTTGTAAAGGACACAAATTATCCTTTGATCGTTCTAATAGTACTACTAAAGCTCCTCTAGAACTTGTTCACTCGGATGTGTGGGGACCCTCTCCGGTTCCTTCACACCAAGGCTTTCGTTACTATATAATCTTTGTAGACGATTTCTCGCGCTTTGTTTGGTTATTTCCACTTATGCTTAAATCTGACGTTCCTAATATTTTCAGCAATTTTGTTAAGTTTATAGAACGGCAAACCAACCGCAAACTCAAAGTCATTCGAACGGATGGTGGTGGTGAGTTTGTAAATCATCACTTCCAAGCCATCACTAAGAATGCCGGCATCCATCATCAAACATCGTGCCCATACACGCCAGAACAGAACGGGATTGCCGAAAGAAAACATCGGCACATTATCGAGACTACAAGAACATTGTTACAAACCGCAGATCTACCTATGTCGTATTGGTTAGAGGCAGCCTCTACAGCCACTTACTTGATTAACAGGGCACCGTCTGTAACAACAAACTATCTTTCACCTTTGCAACAAATGTTTAATATTAAACCTTCATATGCACATTTAAGAATCTTTGGATGCGAATGTTTTCCGCTTTTACCACCTACTCAACGAACCAAATTATCACCGACATCTTCATCCTGTATTTTCATTGGATATTCTGACACTATGAAAGGCTATAGATGTCTAAATCAGATAACAAACAAAATTATTACATCTCGGCATGTTAAATTTAACGAACAATTATTTCCGTTCCATAACAGGTCTGTTCAAGAACATCCCGTATCAACTGCTGTGCCTCATCCTCTTCTCATTCCGTCTTCTGTTTTGAATTCAAATGGTAGCAAGATGCAGCTCGACAATTCTATTCAACCATCCATTGACTGCACGCGAACAAACATCGGGAGTCATGACATTATTCCGGATGCTACCCATCGTCATCCAATCGATACCCAAACAAGGTCTGTTTCCCCTCCTCGGCATCATATGACTACCAGGACCAAAACAGGATCTCTCAAACCTGTTCAACGTCTTAATCTTTTGCATCAAGGGCACCATCAAAACGATCCTACCACTTTTTCGGAAGCCAACAAACATGTTGAGTGGCGTAAGGCAATGGCAGAGGAATTTTTTGCCCTTCAAAAACAGGGCACTTGGGATCTTATCTCACCTCCACCCAACGTCTCCATCATTGGCTCCAAATGGACGTATCGAACTAAATTCAATTCGGATGGTTCTGTCGCACGACACAAAGCCCGTTTAGTTGCTCAGGGAAATCAACAAGCCTTCGGTATTGATTACCGGGACACTTTCAGTCCGGTAGCGAAGCTACCTACGATCCAGAATTATGTTCACCATTTCATTATTCCATCAATGGAAAATCCTCCAATTAGACGTGGCAAACGCTTTCTTGCACGGTGAGATCAATGAGCTTGTTTACATGAAACAGCCCAAAGGTTTTGAAGACTCCATCAATCCGAACCATATGTGTCGTCTGCGCAAGGCGATCTATGGCTTGCGTCAAGCTCCACATCAATGGTACACCACATTCACCAAATTTCTGCTACAAATTGGATTCACGCATAGCCAGGCGGATCCGTCACTGTTACTGCTACACCGAGATGATCTCCAAATTTACTTACTCGTATACGTCGACGATATTCTCATTATTGGGAACGACGACTTCAAAATAAACAACTTGATTGATCAAATGAAATCCACGTTTACAATGAAGGATCTTGGAGTTGCGAACCAATTTCTGGGCATCACGATAGACCACACACAAGATAAGTTTTTCCTTTCTCAATCTCAATATGCAGTCTCAATTCTTGATATGGCCGAATTGCATAACTGCAATTCGGTCGCTAACCCATCTTCTTCTAAAATTCTAGTCATGAACTGTGAGACCTCGTTCCCTTACTGTTCCTCTCTGATTTGGATTTTCCTCTCAGGATCGTCCAGGACGATAGTGAGATCGTCCAGGCCGATCTGCACTGTAGAAAATATCGTCCTGAAAATAGTCCTGGGAACCGTCCAGGACGATTTTTTTGGTCTGATCGTCCCAGGACGATCTGGCGATCGGCCGGGCCGATCTGCTTAATGATATAAGAAAATCAGTTCGTTTTGAGGAGAGAGAAAATCATTTTTAAATATCAGATATTTTGAAGAGAGAGAAAGAGAGGAAAAGCAAAGGAAAGAAGTCCGATTTTGGGGCCCGCGGAGCGATTTTCGTCGTTCGTTGCTGTTGGATATTTTGTTTGTCTCGCTGTAAGGACTCCGAACCCTACTTCTGTTTTCGAAGATTTTGAGGTTTTGCAAAATGGTGCTCAGATTTGTGTTTTTGTAAGTGATTTTCGTACCCAGTTTGGTACTGGCGAAGATTTCACCGCATAACTTTTGGTATGTTGTAGATGTGATTATTCTGCACGTTTTAAGTATTTTCTGGAAGATTTCGTCCAGTCCGTTTTGATTCTGCGAGGTTTTATTTTGACTGTAATTTATTATGATGTCCGAATTGGTTTGAGCAGTAGAAGAATAGTCTTATAATGTTGCCGTGCACGTTCTGTATTAATTTTCTGGATTGTAATTTCTGGAGATTTTTGTGTAAATTCTGTAGACTGCCGTTCCTCTGCCCGATTTTCGTATGATTTTTTATTTGTCTGGAATGGATAGATTGAATTGATATGCGTATGACTATTGATATGATTGTTCTAGATTTCTTTAATACTGCTTATTGCATCGATTATTGCATTGACTATTGATTGAATTGATTGTTACTGAAAGACAAGTGGGAACCTGGTTGAATGTTGGTTGGAGATAGATATTGACCTGTACAGGATGGTGGGCCGACAGGCTTTCCTTTAAACCATTGATCATTGATATAACGATTGGGAGTTATAAGGAGTTTTATATGCCGACGGGCGGCCGACGGGCAAAAAGAGTGACGACTCTTCTTGATAGAAACCAACGTACGGATATCTACAACAGCAATATGGATTCTACAACAGCACTATTGATAATAGCCAGTTTAACCTGGTTGATCATAGCTAGTGTTTGTGCTTGTCGAGTAAGACCATTGTATGGAATTTTATGATCTTGCATCGTATGGATTTCCTGACATGCATTGATTTATTGATTTCCGATTGATTTATCGATATTGATGTGGATTTATAGATTTATTGATATCGTATGGATTTCCTCGATGGATTTATTGAATTGATTGTATTGATTCATCGCTATCGATTGTATCGACTTGATTTATGGATTATCGATCATGGACTATGGACTATGGATTATGGATATGGATTGTATTGATTTATAGACACCGGCACCGACATTGATATGGATTCTGTGTATTGATTCATAGATATTGACATCGATATTGATATAGATATCGACATCGACATCGATATGGATATGATATGGACATATGGATACTATTGATACGACAGATCCTGATATGCTATTGATGCATTGATACATTGATTCATCGCGCCGATGATTGATTGATTGACTGGATTGATCGACTGGATCGACTTTATTGATTGATTATTGCCATATAGATCTGAGTTATCGTAGAATAGATTTCTTTATTGAATTGATTGTATTGATTTCAATTGACCTGACGATTTCATTGTATGGATTTGATTTCGATTGTTTTGTCGATATGTTGATTTGATCGTTCTATGGATTCCCAACTGATTGATATAATTGACTGGAAAGTGCTTTATTGATTGAGATGATTTCCTTATTGTAGCATCACGCGTCGTCATTATGGAATGGTTCTCACGAATGTATTGATATTGAATATCGCATATTGACATCGAGTAAATTGTATTGAATAATTGACTGACTGATTTGTAATAGTACGTTCTAACACGAGTCTTTTATTGATTGATTTGATGTTATGAATTACTATCGACTGAAATAGATATTCAATTGATAAGATGAATATGATAGATACAATAGATTGACTAGACGACACGACTGATTGAACTGATAGTATTGATTGACAGAAACTGCTACGATGAATAGATATTGACTGAAAGCACTTATTGATTTGATCGCTGTGACGTATTGATTTATTGATTCTTTTGCCGCCGTATTGACTATTGAGTATTGATTGATTCGATTTGATTTGAGTTCCATACCTGCATAGATTCATTGATCATAGCTGACTTGACTTGATTGACCTGCATATTGTTTCGATCGTGCTTTGATTTCAGTTGTAGGCTTTGGTGACCTGCTGGGCTAGTAAGCTCATTATATGTGGTTAATAATTTCAGGTGCAGGGCCTCCAGCTTGAAGATCTTTCTGCCAAGTTCTGTAGCTTTTAGTTCTGTAGCTCTTTGTTTTGTAGCCTTGGTAGGCTTTCTTTTGTAGCCGGTGCGGCTATTGTACATGTCTCTTTTGGGACTTTTTGTCTGTACTCTGTTTGTGCTATCTGTGAATTATAGTATCCGCTGCTATTTCTTTTCTGTAATGTAATTATCTCTGGCTCTGGATATATGTATGCATGGATTGATATGAACAACAGATAAGGAATTGATAGAAAGAAGAAAAAAAAAAGAAAGAGAGGCAATAGAACGATCAGATGAATCCTTTCGCTACACGGATCTTGGGGACGTCACATGAACGATGGTGATTCACCTTGCTTTGATGCTATTCAGTATCGTCAAATCATCGGTTCGTTACAGTATTTAACTCTAACTCGCCCCGACATTGCATTCGCCGTTAATACATTGTCCCAGCATATGCACGATCCAGCGATCCATCACACACTGCTACTCAAGAAACTACTTCGTTATATCAAAGGAACTACCGAATATGGGCTTCCGATCAGTCGATCTACCTTACAGCTGCGGACATACTCGGACGTAGATTGGGCATCAAATCCTCTCACTCGCAAATCCACATCTGGATTTTGCACATTTTTGGGCGACACTCTAGTCTCCTGGACAGTTAAGAAACAGCCAACAGTATCCAGATCCTCGACCGAGTCAGAGTATCGGGCTCTTGCATCGGCTACTGCAGACACTATATGGATCAAGCGGTTATTAGCTGACTTTCGCATTTCCCATTCTCAGCCTGTTGACGTATATTGTGATAACACTTCGACCATTGCATTAGCCAATAATCCAGTCTTTAATGGGCGTACAAAGCACATAGAAATAGATCAGAGATTTGTAAGAGAGCATATTCAGAACAATGTCATACGGTTGCTTCCTATCAGCACAACCGATCAAATTGCTGACATTCTAACTAAACCTCTCACCACTCCTAGGTTCAAAGAATTGAGATCCAAACTGACTATTACTTCCCGCTCGTCAGTTTGAGGGGGAATGTTAAGGATATATATGTAAATATGTTAAATATATCTAGGACCAATTACTTTCTTACATGTGTACTCCTATTCTATATATAGCCAAGACTTGTATTATGTAATAACAAGAAATCATTAATAAAATTTTACTGTTTCTATTCCTATGCTTCTTCTTACTATTCTCACTGTTCTTCAAAAAAGGCATTAAGCAATTATATATAGGTTTGAGCTAATAGGATGAGATTTAGCACTGAGAAGATGCTTATAGAGAGTTTTTAAGGAGATGCCAAAGAGAAAGCTAATAGAGAACTATTAGAAAAGAAGCATTAAGAAAAATCAATTTTAGCGCTTAGTTCTTAATTTAATATTGATTCATTGATATTAAGCTAATAAGGGAGTCATCGCCATTGAGCTGGTTGATTACATGTGATGTCCCAGTGCTAAATTATTTTGGTTAGTTTTATAGACCCCCTACGAGATTGAATTTTTGGATGGTCC